>JASVEL010009932.1:0-131003 GCA_032618575.1 Nicotiana noctiflora
AAATATATGTACGGCCGACTCGGACGCAGTACAGTCCGAGCCCGCCTCCTTACGAGGCCGACGACATTTGGAGACGTCCTCCCTCATGGCCGCATGGCGAAAAGGATATGTCCCCGTCCATAGCGGCGTGTCGACGAGCCAGTCCAGGTGGACCCCGACCCCCCTTTCCTTATACTTTCGCTGTAATGGTAATAGCCTTAGGGCGATGTATTATGCTAGCGAGGGGACCGCTCCTCTATATAAAGGAGGGTCCCAATTATTTGTAACACAAGTATTATTGATCATTAATAATAAAACTCTCTCTCTATCACTTTTCTCTCTATTGTTATCACCTTATTGCTCACTTGTTCTTATACTTGATTAAACTTTATCATCTTATCATAAGGATAACATATACACGAATACAACGAGCGATCTTCAATATATATTACCATTGATTCTGATTGACCCTTTATCTATATTGATTGATTTGCTTAAAAGGTGTTCAATAACTTTTGAGTCAAACAACTAACTTCTTTTTTCATTTGTGGGTTTCAATATGTGGAATAAAGTGATGATTTTTTTAAAATATGGAATGTTAGAAAATGAGATGTCAATAAATACAGCGTGAATAGGATTAGTAAGGCAATTTCAAAAAAGGGAAAAAACTAATTGATGAAAGAAATGATAAAATGCAAGAAATCATAATTGTATCCAAAACATATGGCTGTCTTTTTATAATTTCAGGTTTGGCTGAATAAGTTATGGGTGAGGAAATAAACAAGAGAGAACGAGGAAGAAGGTAAAAATGGAGAGTAAAGAAGAAGAAGAAAATTGGACTTTTTAAATATATTCTTTGGATATAAAAAATTTATTACTTTTGTTTCTTTTTATTTTATTTAATGAGATATAGTAATTTTTTTGCCTTTTCTTATTTACTCTGTGAATATAATGGTGGAATCAAATAAATTTGGAAAGTTTATATATAAAATTAAATTCAATATATTCAAAATACTTAGTCACTTTTTTAGTAAATTAAATTTTGTAGGTCATGATTTTGAATCATAAACCTTTCGGACTATCAACCCTCGTATTTAAAAGTTCCTTATTTATTCTTTGTTTATATTAGCAAAATAAATACTTTTATATTTTTGTTGGTGCGCGGCTTTTGTGACATTTAATATCGGAGAAAGTTATAATAGTGTAAATCTTTAAATTTTTATCATAATGCTATATATATAAAAAAAAGAATTGTTATTCTTGTAAGTACGTACATGTATGCACGTTTACACTTGGAAAGGATAAAATTAAAACAAAAAAGTATTTGTGTGAGAAATAAAATTAAATCAAATATTCATAAAATAATAATGGTATTTACAAACTATGTAAATATTACAATTTAGTTTTCCTTTTCAAACAAAATAAAATGTCTCCAGTATATTGGCAACTAAATGTCTCAAAGAATTTCTTTAAAAAATATTTAAATATATTATATTTGATTACATTAAAGATTATACAATAAAACATGTGTTTATGAGCACAAACTGTAGAACCAACAACTTTGAATAGGGTTGGTTCTACACATACAGAGAGAAGGGATTGGGGGACTTTTAATAATTTTTATTGTAAAATTACAAAATGTATAACTTACTATAGGTTGACAATTATTATTACGGTAATACATGTTGTTATGGAGTTAAAAATGATTATTTCTGTTTGTAACTGCATGTGAAAATGGTAATGGTTTGGGACATGAACAAAGGAAAGGACGTGTTTTTATTTTATTCTCTTAAGCAAACAAGGTAAATTGGTTGTATTTGGTCTTAATACTTCTTTGCTAAATCATTTTGGAGCTCATCTCGCTATTGATACTACCATATTATTAATTCATTAAAAGACAATTGCTTAAAAAAAGAAAGAAAAAAAAGAAGAAGAAGAAGAAGAATAAAAAAGTGCAATCAAGAAAAAAAATATATGTTATAAACTACTTTCAGTAACTTAATAGTATTAGAAAATTATCATTTCAAAAATTGAATAGGTTTTTCTTAACCGCGCAAAGCGCGAACTAATTAACTAGATACAAGATAATTTTCGTCCGTTGAGAAAGCGAATGTAAGGTATTTTTAATTATATTAAAATTAGGATGGAAAGTATATAGCTAATACATTGCAATAAGTAATATATTTATCTTGCAAACAGCTTTTACAACAAAATTTTGAATAATATTGAATTATTATTATTAAAAAAAATCTAGCATAATTCCATCGCTATATTTAGTAAACATTAATGTGAGGAATAATTGTTGGGTTTAATATTTAATTAATATATTAAATATTTAAAAGATGGTGAATGAAAAATGGAGGGAAATAAAATTTTGAGTGAAATTTCAAGTTCCCCTCCTTGGTAAATGGGCATTGTCCCATATTGGAAGCGGAAGAGGTTTTTTATGGGTATATAAGCAATTGCTCTGCTTCTAGCTCTTAAAGAGTTGAGAAGAAAGCAAGCCTCATGTCATCGCTCGATCAGCTCGGCTTCGGCTTCGGCTTCGACTTTGGCTTCGGCTACGGCTACGGTTATGGCTACGGATTCGGATTCGGATTCGGATTTCAAATGATCGATCGATTGATTAACTTTTTGGACCAAATTTATTTGTTAATAGTAAAATATTAACAGAAATGTTATTAAATATTTATTTTAATAACATAATATTAATATTAAATAAATATTAATATTAAATCCAAATTTTAGTTTTTTCTGTTTTTGTAACAGAAACTTAACTACCCATCAATTTTCCCTCTTTATTATTGAGTAAATAGTCATTTATGCAATGGCATTTATGCTGTGGCAGTTTTGCAGAAACAACAATTCTGAAGAGACTCTTCAGATTTCAGCCCAACTTTTAGCTATAAATACAACAGTATTCTGCTCAGAATTTCACTACAAATTTTATGAGTTTCTCCTCCTTTCTTCTGCATACTTTTAGCATCAAACAAAGCAAAAAGTAAGTGTGATTTGCTACCGAACTTTGTGTTCACTGAAACACGGGGGTTTGAAGTATGTAACGACCCAGCCCGTCGTTACGGGAGTTATCGCCCCATTTTCTCCATTTAATACTTCAATATGCTAACTTATATGTGTTTGGAAAGTTAGAAGCAAATCGGAGGGAATTTAGATAGAAATAAGGCCATAAATCTCTTTATGAGAAGAACAGGTTGGAAAAGTCAACCGAATATTAATCGATGAGTTAGATAGCTCGAAATGGAAATATGATGATTTGACTAGTTTCGGGGGATCATTTATGACTTAGGAGAGCAATCGGAATCGAATTCGGAGGTCCGGTGTAGTTTTAGGCTTGAATTGGCTAAGGTTGAATTTTGGCAAAATCCGAATGGTAGGTGAGATTTTGATCCGGGGCTTGGAACGAAATTCTGAGAGTTGCAGTAGCTCCGTTAGGTGATTTTGGATATGCATGCAAAATTTCAGGTCATTTGGAGGTGTTTAGGTCGGGTTTTAGATCAAATGTTAGTTTCGAAAGTTTTAGAAGAACTTAGGCCTCAATCCGATGTAAATTTGGTGTTTTGATGTTAGTTTTGGTGATTTGAGACTGAAACTAAGTTTGCATGATCATATGTGACATCTTAATATGTTCGTATGCGGTCCCGAGGAGATCAGGTGAGTTTCGGATAGGTTTGGGTTGCGTTGTGCTCGCTTTTCTTATGCTTCGACATCGTTTCTTCAAGCATAAATGATATCATATTGAACAAATGAGCTTCGATTATTGTTTTGAATGAAGAAATAGATCCGTATCGTAATTACGGACCCGTAGCAAAAAGAATCATCGAATTTGGACATCGTATGAGGATTTTATGGCCATTTTACTAAAGCTGGCCAGATTTTCAAGTTAATGACGAAACTGCCCCTGACGGCGTATTAAAAACCTGCACTATTTGCAAATCTTAAAACCTACATATCTCCTTCATTATAAGGTCAAATTGAGTGATTCAAAAGCCTAAATTCATTAGAATTTCACAAGGAATCCATTGGGAGCAGTTAAACGGGTGAACAATACACCTAGAACGAGCAGGTCGAGTTTTCTTCCAATTTTGGAACGGGAAGAAGCTTCTGAGGTGATTTTTAAGAGAGAAATCAATGGGTAATCACTGGAGGTAAGTTTCTTGACTCAAAAACATGATTTTATGCTAGAATAAACACCAAAATTACTGAAATTGGTAGAATTTGTGAAGAACTAGGGTCTAAATCATGAAAACGAATTTTTGGACTTTGAAAGGCCATTCGAACTCCAATTTCGATAAATATTATATGGACGGACTCGTGGCGAGACGAGGAATCTGTTGGTATGAATTTCGGAATTTTTCAAGAAGCGGGCCCGGGGTCCGGGTTTTGCCAACTTGGTGTATTATTGCGTATTTTGTATAAATTGAATTGGGTTATGTTTCTTTGACCCGTATTTGATATAATCGTTGTGTTTGACTAGATTCTACGCATGAGGCGGCAAATTTGAAGGGAAAAGGTATCGCGGACGAGTCTACGGCCGGCTAAAGGTGAGTAGTTTGTGTATATGGTAGCTTGAGGGTTCGAAACCCCGGCTTAGCACATTGTGACGCTAGTAGGGCGTGGCTCGCACCCCGTGGCAGGTGCGAGACTGATTGTGACTGGGGATTGAGACTTGGTCCATCTCGAATACGGAAAATATGCTATTAGTGTTGGAAATACGCTGTGTTTGACATATTTGTGGGCTGTAAGCCTTGTTTGGGGCCTTGTGCCGACCTGTAGTATCCCTAGGGGATAGTATTTATGTGATAGCTATACTTGCTTAATCATTGATCTCAGTCCTGGAATTTGAAATCACACTATTGAAATGTTAAGTCACCGGTTTTTGCAAATTAAATAAAAGTTAAAGTACTTTTCATAAATTATGAACTGAAAACTGGAATTAAGAAAAATGAACTATTTTTGTGACTTATCTGATTTATGTGGACTGAGGATGGATCGGGCTGCACGCCGCAGCGGTTTATATGAGGATCGGGCTGCACGCCGCAGTGGTTGATATGAGGATCGGGCTGCACGCCGCAGCAGTATTGCGCTTGGGCTGTAGGAGCCCCTCCGGAGTCTGTACACACCCCCGGTGAGCGCCGTCGACGTTAAATGGATCGGGCTACACGCCGTAGCGGTTATGTGCATTGCATTGCATCTTTATTTGTTAAATTATTCTGTGGTAGTTGTATTGTACTGTTGATGCTAGTTCGTAGGAGATTCGGACTGTAGTTTAGCTTTATATTGTGGTATTCTGTGGATTTCCTACTTTCAACTGCTTTTATATATTTATTACTCACCGAGTACTTAGTACTCACCCCTACTCCCTGCATCTTTGTGTGCAGATTCAGGTACACAGGAGGGATAGGCGAGCACTCCAGCTTTTATTCAGTATCTATCCGAGTTGCTGAGGTAGCTGCTGGCGTTCGCAGAACCTGGCTTCTCTTCTTATTCTATTTTTCCTTTGTATATAAATTATTCATACTTTAGTATTTGGTGTAGATGTTGTTATCCGATCTTGTTTAGAGGCTCCAGACTCGTGACCCTAGATCTCTGGGGTGGTTATACAGTTATGCTTTATTGTTGACATAAATGTTCAAGTAATTGATTTGAGCTTCATGCTCGGGATGAGAGTGTAAATGGTCGGGCTTGCCTAGCAGTTGTGTTGGGCGCCATCACGACCGGGATTGGGGTCGTGACAAGTTGGTATCAGAGCCTAGGTTACTAGGCCCCATGAGTCTTGAGCCGGTTGGTAGAGTCTTGTGGATCGGTACGGGGACGCCTGTACTTATCCTCGGGAAGATGCAAACCTTTAGGAAACATTTCACATTTCTTGGAATTCTTATCGTGCGTACTTGATTCAGCTTGAGATATAATTTTTGGAATTCTTTCCACGCGTCTGTGTGCGCTTCGAGCGCTTAGTAATATAATTGCCTTGAGGGTTTGTGATTCCCTGATCGAGGGGCGAGATATAATCTCTACGAGTTCATGGTGGGCCAGTCGGGAGGACTTGAGGGCAGATCATTGTCTATGACATGAGCACCAAAGTGCTGATTTTACAAAATGGTATTATGAAATTTCGTGTGATCGGTATTGTTCCTAACTGTGGAAATGGCAGCTTAATAGTGTACGAGCTGTCAGGTGTTAGATCCTTATTGTAATCTGTTGTGTAGCCTCGAGCTATGGGCGTGGTGAATATTTATCATATCTCTTAGTTGGAAGGTAAAGTGCCTTACGTGTAGTAGAACACATTTAGACGCAGGAAGACTAAAGTGATTATGCTATGTGTATCCTGGTGGAAGGTGTTGTACTGAAATACTAGATTGATGCAAAGTAGGTGGGTGGATTTGGATGTGTAATTGAAGGGTATTTGATATGTGTTATGATGCGAGCAGGTGTAGCGCAGGTTCAGGTATAAATTGTGATAATATGATTCGTATAGTATTGAGATTTAATGTTGTTGAAATGCATTGTGATGTCTTGTTGAGTTGTGGATGTATTGTTAGAATGGTTTGGTGATTCTCTGGCAGGTGGATAGGCCAATTTATAAAGGAAACTTTGCCGAAATTTTTGAAAAATTTAGAACTTAGAAAAGATTTCTGTCACCTAAAGAGAGTAGGCTTAACTGTAGTATGTGTATAAATGCAAGAGTTGCAGAAGAGTTAAGGTCTCTGATGATTCGAGTCTCTGTCAAGGCTCGTAAATGACTTGAGATTAATCTCACTATAACATTGTGGCCTCATTTGGGTAAGAATGCTATAAATGGCTAAATGTGCTTTGATGAATGGCTTCGAGCCAAGTTGGGGAGGTTGTTATTGATTAACTGATTGCATTGTTGTGTGCTATGTTGATTTTGTCTCAAAGTATGTTGGGAAATTCTGATAAAGGTTATGGTGCTTCGTAGATATGAAGAAATAATAGGATGGTTTGAAGTGTTGTTGGTACAGAATGTTCGATGTATAGAAAAGGAAGATAGCTACTTGCATCTGTATGTAATCATGTTCTGCAGTGTCAGAGTTCTAACAAGGCACGAGTGGTTCTGTTCAATAAGACAGCTGAATTATAAATGAATAAGGGTGAATGACGCCCGAGAATGATCTTGCGGTGTTCATGCTTGTAACAGTCAGGTGTCGTAAGATTGGGTATGTGGCTAAAGACGGTGTTTCCGTTATAAGGGATCAAGACTTGTGTAATGATATGTAAATGATGAGATTCTATGTATTTATATTGGAGAGTAATGATAACGAATTCAAAATCGCAGGAAGTTCTTCAAAATGAAGTATTGTAGAATGTGGTACTTTTGGGAAACATTGAGTGAGTATTCAGCGGCCTGTGAGCCTGAGACCGTGTAGTCTTGTGTACGAGTCTCGTGTGGTAACATGAGTTGAGATAATGTTGTGCTACAGTAAAGGCTAGTACTAAGTTAAAGATGATTCAGAAAGAAAATTGAGTAAATGGAACAACTTGTTAATAAACTAAAACGGTATGATAAGGATACGATTAACTCCTGGTATGTGTCCGAAGTAATGAGTCTTGCAGATATGGGGCAACAAAGCTCTTGAGTGCTGGCAGTTACGTAGCACGATGTGGGTAAAAAGGACGCAGTCCTAGCAGTTAGACTTATGCAATGAATTGGAAGAAAGAGTTTGCGATGTGTTTTACCGTGGTTTGAAAATGAGTGTATCTCATGTTGGTATGCAAAGCATGGAATGTGTAATGAGTTTTCTTCTATATGGGATCATGAAGGTCCATGGCTAGTTGAGTGCGTCGATGTTTGCGGCGTAGGAAAGGGATAGAAGTTTCCATGTTATCTTAGTGTGGTATGGTATATGCTATGTGCTATGGAAAGTTGATAATGGAATGTTCAAGGTTTTGAGATGAGTTCATAATATATGAGAAGTCATTAAAAATTATTGAGCAGCGCGGGCAGCTGCAGGTGATTTAAAAATTGATCTTTCTGGTGATTAAGGGAAAAATGGTACTGCTATTCTAGTGATATGGCAGGGTATATGGTCAAAAGGACAATGTAATGTAAACTGATAATATCTAGTGGTATGGGGGTATTCTCTTGTTGGATCGATGGTGATGATTGAATTGTTGATAGCATAGGAAAAATTTCTGAATGACTTTTGTGGTATGAATGGATGATTGATGTGTGTTAAGTATTCGTACAGTGGAATGTGGGATCAGGCATAGTGAATCATGTGTTATATAGGTAATGGAGACTAGAAGTTCTCGTAATCCGCCTATGCAGTGGTTGTATATCATGTGTATCGGCACCGTTTAGCGATCATTGGAAATTGGAAGCCCTTGTGGCTCTCTCTTAGTTTGATATGATGAATTTGGGGTTATGATACTCTATTTCAGACTGGTTGTCATAAGTCAGGTCGTATAGACTAATGTGATATGGCGTATGTCGGAAATGGCACAAATTTCTCAACAGAGTGCATCAGAGTATGCTCCAACAGGGTAGTTGTACCCAGGACCAGCGGAGGGCGGGTAGGTATTGCTTTGTCAATGGGGCCTTCGTGGCGGATATCAGTGCAAAAGTTTCTACTATTGATCCAGTTTCGGTATTGGGGAGACTTTGTCGGATGCATATCTTGCGGCCGAGCTTGAGGCTATATATGTTTGTTGTAATGAGAAATCCGACTCGGTGTGCATTTTTTTTTGCGAGAGTTTTGCGTGGATCGGGTGGCACGCCGCCATATGGTATCTGGATCGGGTGGCACGCCACCACGGGTATGTCATTTTGAGCAAGTTGCACGCCGCAACCGTGTAATATGGATCATAGTTTTTTTTCTATAGGTTACCTTGCGTACTATACTTCCTAGTCTTTAAGGAAAGTCAGTGTTGGGTGTCGCTCGGCGACTGGTGCATCGGTTGTTTCCTTACAAGATTTGATGGCGTATATTAATTGTTTCAGCGTGGGTGAGATTGATTGCTTGAGTTCAGACCTAAATCTGTGCGTGGCTGACTGTTTTGAGCATGGTGACTTGAGGTGCTTCAGGAGTAATAGTGTTTGGATGGAATCATGAGCCGTGGCAAGGCCACGTGAAGTTATGACCTTTCGAGGAGGATTCAAGTACTCTAATTCTATGATGTGAGACAAGATCTCAGTTATGTGTTGTGACGGTATTGAGGAATTTGAATTACAGCTCCTTGTTTGAGGTAGTGGTCATGATTTGAGTGTGTTCAAGCGTTTTCTTATTGGAGCCTGTATTGTGCTCATCGTGGCTTAGGCCGGTGTTGAGGTGTCATATCACCAGTGCGGTGTGTCATAATCGGAATGATCGTTGGAGCCATTAATGAGTGCGGGCATATATGATTTCAGCTGGTTAGAAAGGAATACATCGAGGTTTGGCTCCGAAATATATTGTAATGTCGGTCAAAAAGAGAAATGGATTCATGAATGGATGACCTCTGAGAGATGGATCCGATATATCGTGTGTTCGGTTGCCTTGGGCAACATACATGAAGGTGTTGGAATAAGACTTTAGCTAACAAGAAAGGTTTTTCGGTAATATTTGGTTATCGTAGGAAATTGTTGTGATTAGACGGCATCATCTCGAGTGATTGAGTTGTTTGGTACACCATAAGATCTCACCCGGAGTGGCGAGTATGGGCTATTACAGTTGGTTCGAGTGTATTCTGAATATAGACGTGGGATTCAGATTTGGTATATGATTTCGGAGGTGCAATGTGGTCTATGTTTCAGATGGACTGTGAAAGTTCAGCTATATTGTGTTATCAGACTTATGATGGATAGGGTGACGTGGTACCACCCCGCATATATGCTTGGTAAGGTTAGTCAGGTATTGGGTTGCTTCTAGTACAACTCTAGGTACGCTCGAGGATGAGCGTTTGTTTAAGTTGGGGAGAATGTAACGACCCAGCCCGTCGTTACGGGAGTTATCGCCCCATTTTCTCCATTTAATACTTCAATATGCTAACTTATATGTGTTTGGAAAGTTAGAAGCAAATCGGAGGGAATTTAGATAGAAATAAGGCCATAAATCTCTTTATGAGAAGAATAGTTTGGAAAAGTCAACCGAATATTAATCGATGAGTTAGATAGCTCGAAATGGAAATCTGATGATTTGACTAGTTTCGGGGGATCATTTATGACTTAGGAGAGCAATCGGAATCGAATTCGGAGGTCCGGTGTAGTTTTAGGCTTGAATTGGCTAAGGTTGAATTTTGGCAAAATCCGAATGGTAGGTGAGATTTTGATCCGGGGCTTGGAACGAAATTCTGACAGTTGCAGTAGCTCCGTTAGGTGATTTTGGATATGCGTGCAAAATTTTAGGTCATTTGGAGGTGTTTAGGTCGGGTTTTAGATCAAATGTTAGTTTGGAAAGTTTTAGAAGAACTTAGGCCTCAATCCGATGTAAATTTGGTGTTTTGATGTTAGTTTTGGTGATTTGAGACTGAAACTAAGTTTGCATGATCATATGCGACATCTTAATATGTTCGTATGCGGTCCCGAGGAGATCAGGTGAGTTTCGGATAGGTTTGGGTTGCGTTGTGCTCGTTTTTCTTATGCTTCGACATCGTTTCTTCAAGCATAAATGATATCATATTGAACAAATGAGCTTCGATTATTGTTTTGAATGAAAAAATATATCCGTATCGTAATTACGGACCGGTAGCAAAAAGAATCATCGAATTTGGACATCGTATGAGGATTTTATGGCCATTTTACTAAAGCTGGCCAGATTTTCAGGTTAATGACGAAATTGCCCCGACGGCGTATTAAAAACCTGCACTATTTGCAAATCTTAAAACCTACATATCTCCTTCATTATAAGGTCAAATTGAGTGATTCAAAAGCCTAAATTCATTAGAATTTCACAAGGAATCCATTGGGAGCAGTTAAACGGGTGAACAATACACCTAGTACGAGCAGGTCGAGTTTTATTCCAATTTTGGAACGGGAAGAAGCTTCTGAGGTGATTTTTAAGAGAGAAATCAATGGGTAATCGCTGGAGGTAAGTTTCTTGACTCAAAAACATGATTTTATGCTAGAATAAACACCAAAAATTCCTGAAATTGGTAGAATTTGTGAAGAACTAGGGTCTAAATCATGAAAACGAATTTTTGGGTTTTGAAAGGCCATTCGAACTCCGATTTCGATAAATATTATATGCACGGACTCGTGGCGAGACGAGGAATCTATTGGTATGAATTTCGGAATTTTTCAAGAAGCGGGCCCGGGGTCCGGGTTTTACCAACTTGGTGTATTATTGCGTATTTCGTATAAATTGGATTGGGTCATGTTTCTTTGACCCGTATTTGATATAATTGTTGTGTTTGACTAGATTCTACGCATGAGGCGGCAAATTTGAAGGGAAAAGGTATCGCGGACGAGTCTACGGCCGGCTAAAGGTGAGTAGTTTGTGTATATGGTAGCCGGAGGGTTCGAAACCCCGGCTTAGCACATTGTGACGCTAGTAGGGCGTGGTTCGCACCCCGTGGCAGGTGCGGGACTGATTGTGACTGGGGATTGAGACTTGGTCCATCCCGAATATGGCAAAATATGCTATTAGTGTTGGAAATACGCTGTGTTTGACATATTTGTGGGATGTAAGCCTTGTTTGGGGCCTTGTGCCGACCTGTAGTATCCCTAGGGGATAGTATTTATGTGATAGCTATACTTGCTTAATCATTGATCTCAATCCTGGAATTTGAAATCACACTATTGAAATGTTAAGTCACCGGTTTTTGCAAATTAAATAAAAGTTAAAGTACATTTCATAAATTATGAACTGGAAACTGGAATTAAGAAAAATAAACTATTTTTGTGACTTATCTGATTTATGTGGACTGAGGATGGATCGTGCTGCACGCCGCAGCGGTTTATATGAGGATCGGGCTGCACGCCGCAGCAGCGGTTGATGTGAGGATCGGGCTGCACGCCGCAGCGGTATTGCGCTTGGGCTGTAGGAGCCCCTCTGGAGTCTGTACACACCCCCAGTGAGCGCCGTCGACGTTAAATGGATCGGGCTACACGATGTAGCGGTTATGTGCTTTGCATTGCATCTTTGTATGTGAATTATCTGTGATAGTAGTAATGTACTGTTGTTGTTGCTAGTTCGTATGAGGAATCAGACTGTAGTTTAGCTTCATTATGTGGTATTCTGTGGATTTCTTACTTTCAGTTACTTGTATATATTTATTACTCACTGAGTACTTAGTACTCACCCCTACTCCCTGCACCTTTGTGTGCAGATTCAGGTACACATGAGGGATAGACGAGCACTCCCAGCTTTTATCAGTATCTATCCGAGTTGCTGAGGTAGCTGCTGGCATTCGCAGAACCTGGCTTCTCTTCTTATTCTATTTTTCCTTTGTATATAAATTATTCATACTTTAGTATTTTGTGTAGATGTTGTTATCAGATCTTGTTTAGAGGCTCCAGACTCGTGACCCTAGATCTCTGGGGTGGTTATACAGTTATGCTTTATTGTTGACATAAATGTTCAGGTAATTGATTTGAGCTTCATGCTCGGGATGAGAGTGTAAATGGTCGGGCTTGCCTAGCAGTTGTGTTGGGCGCCATCACGACCGGGATTGGGGTCGTGACAAAGTACCACTACACCAGTGTGTAATTTGTTCTATCCTGGGAGGAAATAATCCATAACCTTGGGTACTAGGAGAGGATTAAATTCCTTAAGGAAATACTGTGAATTCAGTGGGCTCGAATTGGTTTCTTCATTTCCTTTTATGCATAATCTTGTTTGTATTTATTTATATTTCCAGAATTATTTTATAAATATAGTGTAATAACAAGCTTAAGGAATTTAGTATATTTTTGTATTTGTTTTTACTGTTTCTGGAAGAGTAAAACCTTTGTGGTTTTGTATTCTATTAAAATCTATGTGATTTTAATATTTGTGTCATTCTTTTACAGAAATAACTAATGAGAATGAGAACCAAGCTATTCCAATGGTGACTGCTAATGCATCAACAAGCCGAATGACTCCGGCAGCATTGGCACCGGCGGAGAAACCCGGAAAATTTTTCGGGATTGATTTCAAGCGCTCTCAACAAAAGATGTTCTTCTATTTGACTACTCTAAGTCTCCAGAAGTTAATCAATGAAGATGTTCCTGTGTTGTCCGACAAAACTCCAGAAACTGAATGCTTTCTCGTCGTAGAGGCGTGGAAGCATTCAGATTTTTTATGCAAGAATTATGTTCTAAGCGGGCTGGAAAATGCTTTGTATAACATCTACAGTGGCGTAGAATGTAAAAGGAACTGTGGACTGCGCTTGAAAGGAAATACAAAACTGAAGATGCCGGGTTGAAGAAGTTTGTTGCTACAAAGTTTTTGGACTACAAAATGGTAGATAGCAAGTCTGTTATTACCCAAGTCCAGGAATTGCAAGTGATTATTCACGATCTCCTTGCTGAAGGTTTAAATCAAATTAATATTGATGTTGAAAGTAGTAACCTTAGTATTTTTACTAATGAAAATTTCATTTAAGGTCTTGTTATCAATAAAGCATTCCAAGTAGCAGCAATGATTGAGAAGTTGCCTCCTTTGTGGAAGGACTTCAAAAACTACTTGAAACACAAATGCAAGGAGATGTCCCTTGACGATATCATTGTTCGATTGAGAATCGAAGAGGACAATAAAGCTGCTGAAAAGAGAGGCCGTGGAAACTCAACAATAATGGAAGAAAATATTTTTGAAGAGAGCAAAAAGAAGAAGAAGGCTTCTGGACCAAAATACAACCCAAGCAAGAAGCAGTTCAGTGGAAACTGCTACAACTGTGGAAAACACGGACACAAATCTACGGAGTGTCGTGCTCCGAAGAAAGACAAGAAGAAGCGTCAAGCAAACATGGTTGAAAAGAATGATGATGTTGATGACTTATATGCCATGCTTTCCGAATGCAACTTGGTAGGCAATCCTAAAGAGTGGTGGATTGATTCTGGAGCCACTCGCCATGTTTGTGCTGTTAGAGAAGCGTTTGCTACTTATGCTCCTGTTGGACCCGACGAGACGATTTCTATGGGAAATGATTCTATGGCCAATATTGAAGGATGTGGGAAGATATTTCTCAAAATGACTTCCGGCAAAGTGGTGACTTTGAACAATGTCCATTCCCGAGATTAGGAAGAATTTGGTCTCTACTGGACTTCTTGTTAAAAATGGGTTTAAATGTGTTTTTGTTTCTGATAAGGTTGTAATAAGTAAGAGCAAAATGTTTGTAGGAAAAGGTTACCTCGCTGAGGGTCTTTTCAAGCTGAATGTAATGGTTGTTGAGAATAATAATAAAATTTCAGCTTCGTCTTACTTACTTGAGTCAAATGAATTATGGCATATACATTTGGGTCATGTCAATTATAAAACCTTACGAAAAATAATTAATTTGGAAGTATTGCCTAAATTTGAATGTGACAAATCAATATGTCAAGTATGTGTGGAATCTACGTATGTTAAACATCTTTATAAGTCCGTTGAAAGGAATTCAAATCCTTTAGACTTAATTCACACAGATGTTTGTGACGTGAAGTCAACACCATCTCGCGGTGGAAAGAGGTATTTCATAACTTTTATTGACGATAGTACTCAATATTGCTATGTTTACTTACTGAATAGTAAAGATGAAGCAATATACGCATTCAAGCAATACAAAAACGAAGTTGAAACACAACTTAACAAGAAAATCAAAATGATAAGAAGTAATGGGGGTGGTGAATATGAATATCCTTTTGAATAAATATGTTTAGAATATGGAATTATTCCTTAAACAATGACCCCTTACACGCCCCAATCCAATGGGATTGCAGAAAGAAAGAATCGTTCATTAAAGGAGATGATGAACGCATTATTGATAAGTTCTGGTTTGCCACAGAACTTGTGGGGGGAAGCCGTACTTACGGCTAGCTGAATACTAAATCGAGTACCCCATAAAGGAAGGAAATCCAACTTGAATTATTATAAAGTGTGGGGGTGTTTGGCAAAAGTGCAAGTTTCTAAACCCAAAAGGGTAAAAATAGGACCGAAAACCGTTGATTGTGTTTTCATAGGATATGCAACTAATAGTAAAGCATATCGATTTCTGGTTCATAAATCTGAAAATTCTGACATTCATAATAATACGGTTATAGAATCAGATAATGCTGAGTTCTTTGAAAATACATATCCATACAAAAAAGAATGTGAGTTCATTAGTGAAGGATCTAAACGACCTCGGGAAGAAGCAAAAGAAAGTACACTTAACCAAGAAGATCCAAGGCGTAGTAAAGGTCAAAGAACGTCTACTTCATTTGGACAAGATTTTGTGACTTTCTTATTGGAAAATGAGCCTCAAACATTTAAAGAAGCTATGTTTTCTTCGGAATCATTGTTATGGAAAGAGGCAGTCAATAGTGAAATAGAATCCATATTGAACAACTATACATGGGAATTGGTTGATCTTCCTCCTGGAAATAAATCATTGGGTTCTAAATGGATCTTTAAGAGGAAAATTAAATATAATGGCACTATTGACAAATATAAGGCAAGACTTGTGGTCAAAGGGTATAGACAATGATAAGATCTTGATTATTTCAATACATACTCTCTAGTTACATGAATTATGTCCATAGGAACGTTAGTAGCGTTAGCTGCGGTTTATGGTCTTGAAATTCATCAAATGGATGTTAAGACAACCTTCTTAAATGGAGAGTTAGAGGAAGAAATATACATGGAACAACCAGAAGGGTTTGTGATTCCAGGTAAAGAAAAGAAGGTATGTAGACTTGTTAAGTCCCTTTACCGATTAAAACAAGCACCCAAACAATGGCATGCAAAATTTGACCAAACAATGTTGTCAAATGGGTTTATGATAAATGAATGTGATAAATATGTGTACATTAAAACTTTTACAAATCACATAGTCATTGTTTCCTTATATGTGGATGATATGCTCATAATGAGTAATGACATTGCCAATATAAATGCTACTAAGCGTATGCTAACTAGTAAGTTTGATATGAAAGACTTGGGAGTTGCTGATTTAATTCTCGGAATTAAGATCCATAAGACTTCTCAAGGTCTATGGTTGTCACAATCTCATTATATCAAGACAATACTTGAAAAATTCAAGCACTTGAGCTTTAAAGTTGCAAAGACTCCAATTAACGCGAATCTTGCATTAGCAAAGAACAAAGGCCAAAGCATATCCCAATTGGATTATGTTCATGTGTTGGGTTGCTTAATGTACATCATGAACTGTACACGACCAGATATAGGCTGTGCTATAAGTAAATTGAGTCGATATACGAGCAATCCATGTCAATCTCAATGGATGGCCATGAAACGAGTTTTGGTTTACTGAGTACATAGCCTCGACTTTGCTTTGCACTACAATAAATACCTTGCAGTCATTGAGGGATACTGTGATGCAAATTGGATCACCGGATCAACTGATTCCAAGTCCACAGATGGATATGTATTCACAATTGGTGGAGGAGCGGTTTCGTGGAAGTCGTCCAAACAAACTTGTATTGCCTGCTCTACAATGGAGGCTGAGTTCATAGCCTTGGATAAAGCCGGTGAAGAAGCTGAATGGCTCCGGAATTTCTTGGAAGATATTCCATTTTGGCCCAAACCCTTGGCACCAATATGCATACACTATGATAGTCAAGCGGAAATTGGAAGGGCTGGGAGCGTTATGTATAACGGCAAATCTCGTCATATAGGACGAAGACATAAAACCGTTAGAGAATTACTCTCTAGAGGAATTATCACAATTGACTATGTAAAGTCAAGTGATAATATGGCAGATCCACTTACTAAAGGACTAACTAGACATGTAGTTGAGAAATCATCAAGGGGAATGGGACTGTGGCCGAGAACAAGTCATAGTGGTGGTAACTCTACCTAGAAGACTGGAGATCCCAAGATCTAGGTTCAAGGAGATCAAACAAAGTCATTTATGACGGTTCAACATTCTCACATAAACTTTTGGTCCATTCTCTTATAAGACAATGTTCAGTACCAATGATAAAGCATTAAGTTTGTTTAATGATTTCTAAATTTGATACGGGGTATATCAAATAGCGTATCTACGGGATGACACATTTAGGAAACACATATGTAAGCGTGAAGTGTTAGCCGCTTCAAGGAGAATTTTGTAAGGCCAGTTCTCCACGCACTAATGAAACCAGGCGGTGTTCATGGCTGAAACGAACACAACCATGAAAACCAAAGATGGTTAAGGGTTGGTTGTATGAATTGTGGTTGTCTAAGTATACACCAAACTTCGTCAGTTCGAAGATATCAAATCTACCGATTGATCGAGTATATCCGACATAAGTTCACTACGGAAAGTTCAAAGGGAAACCTACTTATCCAGATGTAATTTCTCCTTACTTGTGAATCACACTGTTTTTCATGCATACTTCCGTGATATACCCATTCCCCATTCATGTGGGGGATTGTTGGGTTTAATTTTTAATTAATATATTAAGTATTTAAAAGGGTGAATGGAAAATGGAGGGAATCGAAATTTTGAGTGAAATTTCAAGTTCCCCTTTCTTGGTAAATGGCCATTGTCCCATATTGGAAGAGGAAGAGGTTTTTTATGGGTATATAAGCAATTGCTCTTCTTCTAGCTAGTAAAGAGTTGATAAGAAAGCAAGACTCATGCCGTCGTTGTCATCCATCGCTCGGCTCAGCTCGGCTCGGCTCGGCTCGGCTTCGGCTTCGGCTTCGGCTACGGCTACGTCTACGGCTTCGGATTCAGATTTTGATTCGGATTTGGATTTGGTCAAATGATCGATCGATTGATTAACTTTTTGGACCAAATTTATTTGTTAATAATAAAATATTAACAGAAATGTTATTAAATATTTATTTTAATAATAGAATATTAATACTAAATAAATATTAATATTAAGTCCAAATTTCATTTTTTTTTGCTTTTTGTAACAGAAACTTAACTTCCCATCTATTTTCCCTCTTTATTATTGAGTAAATAGCCATTTATGCAATGACATTTATGTTGTGGCAGTTTTGTAGAAACAGCCATTGTGAAGAGACTCTTCAAATTTCAGCCCAACTTTTGGTTATAAATACAACACTATTCTGCTCAGAATTTCACTACGAATTTTCTGAGTTTCTCCTCCTTTCTTCTGCAAACTTTTAGCATCAAACAAAGCATAAAGTAAGTGTGATTTGCTACCGAACTTTGTGTTCGCTGAAACACTCGGGTTTGAAGTACCACTACACCGGTGTGTAACTCGTTCTATCCTGGGAGGAAATAATCCATAACGTTGGGTACTAGGAGGTCATTAAATTCCTTAAGGTAATACTGTGAATTCAATGGGCTTGAATTGTTTTCTTCATTTCTGTTTATGCATAATCTTGTTTGTATTTATTTATATTTCCATAATTATTTTATAAATACAGTGTAATAACATTAATTTATCTCAAACCGATCTTTTAAAGATTCTCCAAGATTAATGTCATGCTCCAAATCTGAAGTGGATGTAATTGTGTAACGACCTGACTTGTCGTATGCTTTTTAGAATCCTATTCTCCTAAATAAAACTCCATGTATATACATTTATTGTTTTATGACTTGCGGGGATGATTAGTTTGAGATTTAGAAGGGTTCGGGTTAAAATCAGAATATTTGATTCCTTAAGGTTGGCAAAAAGGGTTTAAGTTTGACTGTAGTTAACATTTTTAGTAAACAACTTCAAAATCAAGATTTCACTCCAATAGGTTCGTATGATGATTTCAGACATGGGCATATGTTCGGATCGGATTTTAGATAATCCGGTAGTATTTCGGCGCCCATTAGTGAAAGTTGTCTCTTTGAAGGTTTCAATTGGTATTCTGAGCCTAAAAATAGTTCCTTATGCTGATTTAAGACTTGCACGGTAAATTAGGTGTCATTCTGAGTAGTTTAAGTATGTTTTGGCACGCAACTACCACTTACGCTTACGCACAGGTAGTTTAGGATGCAAATAACGTTATACGATGTTTTCACTTTACTTGTTAATTTAAGTGCTTCAATCATATTGGAATTTGATAAAGGAATTACAAAAGTCTGAATTTCATTTACTTGAGTATTTGATGGTTACTTGACCGTTAATAAGAATTGGTGCTTCTTTGAATATTAGTGATAACTGTAATTTTAACACGTTTTATGCCCACACTTGCCAATGCTTTGTGTGATAGTTTCCATAAAATAGTTTCAAAATGCTTACAAGTTGCGCTTGATTGCAGGTTTGAGCGTCAATATGACAAATGTAAGAACTAGTCAATATAGGCCTACAAGATCGAATTCTAACTATTTATTCGATTTCCCAACCTTTTTCACAAGTTTTTCTAAATTCCGACCCCAGGTGCACGTGCCCGAATTTTGAGTTCTTTCGAAGAAAGTTGTTCTGTATAACTGATGCAGAACCCAAAAGAACAAATGATATATGACGTAAATATGGAAGTGACGTAGGATAAGAGATAAAATTATGGAACTTACAAGGAGATTAGACCCCAAGATTAGAAGCTCAAGACACCATGGATATATAAAATCCACAATCTCAAAAGCAATAGTCAAGTAACTAATCTATCACCTAAGATAGACGATTACTTACAAGGAGAAACTATCCTTGAAGCAATCAAGACAAGTTCTTGGTAGAACATAAGGAGAACTCTCCTAAACTCTCAAAGAGATGAATATATTTCATATAACACTCAAAATAATCTGATTTTACAATGAAAGAGTAATGTCTATTTATAGATCCATTTCAACTACTCTTTACCAAGCTACAAATATGAAAACAAATACTAAAATGGTCTTCAATGGTGGCTACATGCAATTTTCAACAATGGAGGCCTTAAAGTCATGAAATAAATGTTATGGTGGCCTACAAATATTTATATACTATCTAACTACTTATTGCACATTTTAATGGCCTTTGAGTGCAAAGTAAATAAAATAACTGCCAGCGATTTCTGCTTCTGCGGTGCGATGACCACTTTTACGACAACCACTTCTGCAGACCAAAGCTCGCTTCTACGGATCTGGCCCAATATGTATGGACTTCTTCTGCAATCTGGTTCCGCTTCTGCTAAACCGCTTCGACGAATACGAAGCCACTTATGCGGAGCTAGCCTAAGGCGAGTGCGCGGTATGGGGACCGCTCCTGCAATTTTGAAGCCGCTTCTGCGGTTTTCCTTGGCCTGGCCATTGGCCTCTTCTGCGGTGGTTTTACTGTATCTGCGGTCCTAGAACTGTCACGACCCCAAACCTGGTCGTGATGGCGCCCAGCAAACTGCTAGGCCAGCCCGACCAATTCACAATGCTCACGGAGCTTTGAGCTCACTTTATCCAATTTAGGCATAACAGAAATAAGTCAACAATGATAGAAATACCAAACACGGGGATCAAGTCCCAAAACAGTAACAACTCCCCAAAGACCAAGGGGTCAAGAGTCAAGTGCCTCTAAAGAGAATAAAAGTGCAGTAGTGTCTACTACAATACTCAATGCACAAATAGATTACAGCACACTGCTAGGCCAGCCCGACAAATTAACATTGCAGTAGTGTCGAACAATGTTAGCTGAACTTGCTATTGCCCTTATAGCTTCTTCCATTACTCCCTTAGCTTTGGAGAGGGAATTGTCACGCCCCGATTCGAGGGACATGACCGGCGACTGACCAGGTAGCCCCAATCAAGCGGACCTAGGTGCCTTTACTAACCCGCGTGTTACCCCTGTGTTGTTTATTACATATAAGCCAAAGATCTTACCAATTATAAGTGAATTCACATTTTTCAAACATAACCACACTATTAACATTACTAACAAGTTTACAAATTACAATGCCCGACATATATATATATATATATATATATATATATATATATATATATATATATATATATATATATATATATATATATATATTCATACATAGGCCATAGTCCCACAGTTTACTATCTACGGAGCCTCTAGGATACAAGGGGTGATACAATACTTGTCGGTAACAAGGCTCCGGCTATACCTTACACAAAATCAAAATAAAGTCTAGCAAAAGTGGCATGATCCACGCAGGGCCCCGAGAAGGAAAGGGGCTCACCAAAATGGGCCAGTGGAAGGTGAAGAATGCTACTGCCGATGAGCTGAAGTACCTGCTACGGATCCACCTACAATCATAACACGAATGTAGCATCCCCAGCAAAAGGGCCGTCAGTACACTGGAATTGTACTGGTATGTATGGAGAAGCTTTGTCCCAAGTAAACTCAAGCCATTAAACAAGTACATAACGATGATAAGACAACAAATGATTACAACAAGAAATAATAAAGCCAGCCAATCGTGTTCCCACATTTACTTCATTCCAAGTAGTTCTCATCCCAAAGTACAATTAAAGATCAACAAGGAAGGCAACAACCAAACAATTACGGAAAACATAATCAAGTCAAACAAAGGGGCAATCAGTGCCCCACAGGTTGCAAACTCTCCTGTTGTCTCCTTTCACAATTTCATATCAATGATTTTCATCTCAATTGCAATGGCGATTTCGATCACTTTCCATCCTTATTACCTCGGACACCCTTATCACCCCAACCCACACCTTATTACCTTGTGTTGCGGCATGCAACCCGATCCCACCGTACAGTTTCAATCACAACAATCACAAACAGCAAACAAGGCACTACACAAGAACAGAACAAGCACAAATAAGCAATTTACAAATTGGTTCATGCTTTCAAATATTTTTCAAACCAGTATGATAACCAAGTTACAATGTTTCCATATTCAAGAGTACCCATACCATTATGTTCAACACTTTATCACGATTCAAGTGTCTCGTTCTCACATGAAACCATGTATGCCATCACTACAATTATTCTCAATTCTTTACCATTTTCAACTTCCTTTTTACCTTTCGGTTGATATTCCATACCACAAAACACATATTTCAACATCAATTTTATACCCAACAACTAAATCAAAGAATTACACAACAATTCCTCAAAATTATCACATACCAATGAATTGTACACATAAGGGCTATTTCACAAGAATCAAAGTTAGTCATACATACCTGGAGTCGAATTTACTTCCTTCAATCTCTTACTTATGCTCACCCAAGTTATCCTAAGTTGCCAACTTCTGTTTTTGCAAACCCTTACGCCAACCCACTTCTTTTTATTAAAATTCAAGTTCAAATAACATGCATGAGTGTCACATTCTATTTTCAAAAGTTATTGTATGCAAATCTTTCCTTACCCATTTTAAAACTGAAAATCCAAGAAGATGGTTAAGGTTTTTACCATTTTAAAGATTGGGGAAGATGACACTTTCCCTAGGAACCTCCGGACCAAACGATTCGAAACGCTCTTTGAAGATGGGTAGACTTCTCTCTCAAGAATCCATCTCTCCTCTCTCTAGTTTTGTTAAGAGAGTATGAGAAAAATGAAGGTTGGAGGTGTTTTATTAAAGAAAAGGCCGGGTCAAAATTTTATAAAAATCTGGGCTGAGTCAATTCTGCGATCGCAGAATCATCATGCGATCCACATAATGGACCGCAGTATTGCCCTATAAATGCACATGTTTTATTACGATAAGCGACCAGAATGAGGTCCGTATTCGTGTTCTGCGGTGGCAAAATGCACCGCAGAATTGACACTCAAAAATTCTCAAGAAATTATGCGATGGATTTACGGTCAGCATTTCCATTCTGCGATCGCATATTGAACCACATTTTCAAGACAATTTTTGGAAAACATTCTGTTAAACTCTGCGGTAGGAATGTGGTTGGCGGAGCAGATCTGCAATCGCATTCTTGACCGCAGAATCAATACTTTCTGGAAAATTTATTCTTTCAATTTTTTGAAACTTAAATCACAACCAAGGGTCCGTACCATGGCGTGCTTGCTCGCCGCGAAGAATTCTACGCATTCCTAACATCTTATTCGGACCATGACACCATAGCTACTAGGTTTCAAGCACAAAAAGTTTACGGGTCCTTACACCCTCCCCCCCATAAAATCATTCGTCCTCAAATGAGGATTTTGAAAATTAGTTGGTTTGAAAGACATGATATGCAAATTGTCAAAATTTTCACTAACTCCTATATTTTAGAAAAATTTTACCAGAGTTTCCTTTGTATTATGGACATATCCACCTGTTAGAGAGCCCCCGAAGCACATTATCAAACAACACTACACAATTACAACATTTTCCACAGCTTGTACACACTTTTTTACCTCAACGATTGCACATAAACTAGCCACTTCAATGGGTCCTTGCCTTTTTTAAACATCTGAATACACCATATACACATAATCAAACAATTATCGGTTTACACTTACTATTAGTTGTTTATTTAACACATGAGTCTTTATAAGGCTTTTATTTATCAAGGATGGTTTGAGTGACCCAAGGTAACAACACATATAACTCTTTGCAAAATGAAAGAAACTTTACTACACTAAGAAGTAAGCAATTTGGACAAGATGATAGTTGTTTCAAAAAGGTAGAAGGGTCGCCTAATTTCTTCTAAGCTTGATCAAACAAATGGGGGTGCTTTTCCTTCATCTCTTTTTCTGCTTCCCATGTGGCCTCCTCAACTTGTTGACTTCGCCATAATACTTTGATAGAGGCAACTTCCTTATTTCTCAACTTACGAACTTGCCTATCAACGATGGCAACCGGAACTTCTTCATATCACAAATCTTCATTAACCTCAACAGCCTCGACCGGCATGAAGGTGGATGGATCTCCAATCACTTTCTTCAACATGGACACATGGAACACCGGGTGCACTAATGACATCTCAGGAGGCAACTCTAGCCTATAAGCAACTTGACCAATTCTTTGAACGACCCGATATGGCTCGACATACCTAGGACTCAATTTCCCCTTCTTCATGAATCGCATGACTCCCTTCATAGGAGATACCCTCAAGAATAGCCAATCATCAACTTGAAATTCTAAATCTCTTCGGCGAACGTCGGCATAGGATTTTTAGCGACTTTGTGCAGTTTTCATCCTCTCCTGAATAACCTTAATTTTTTCAATAGCTTGGTACACAGGATCTGGCCCTAGCAATTCTGCTTCACCTACCTCAAACCACCCAATTGGCGACCTACACCTCCTCCCGTACAATGCCTCAAACGGGGCCATCTAAATGCTAGCATAAAAGCTGTTATTATAAGAAAATTCTATCAGTGGTAAGTGTTCATCCCAGTTACCTTTAAAATCCAAATCACAAGCCGCAACATATCTTCAAGTGTCTAAATAGTCTACTCGGCCTTACCGTTGGTCTGCGGATGGAAGACTGTGCTGAGATTCACCTGAGTTCCCAAACCTTGTTGAAACTTCTTCCAAAAATTAGCTGTGAACTGAGCCCCGCGATCCGAGATAATAGAAAGTGGAGTGGCATAAAGCCTTACTATCTCCTTGCTCTAAAACTTAGCATATTGCTCCGCAATATCAGTGGACTTGACTGGCAGGACGTGAGCTGATTTGGTGAGTCGATCCACTATCACCCATATTGAGTCGAACATACATTGAGTGCGAGGTAACCCTACCACGAAATCTATATTGATCATCTCCCATTTCCACCTTGGTATTTCTATAAGCTGAGTTAATCTACTAGGTTGTTGATGCTCGGCCTTCACTTGCTAATAATTCGGATATTTAGATACAAAGCTTGCCACAACCCTTTTCATACCGTTCTACCAATAAATATCCTTGAGATCGTGATACATTTTTGTAGAACCTCCCGTCTATGCCATCACTCTCTCCCGAAGCACGTCCACGTCCGGGACACATATCCTACCTTGACACCGCAATACACCATCCTCCCTACTGAGTACAAATGCTGAAGTCTTGTTATTCATAACTGCTTCCTTTATCTGAACCAATGCTGGATCCATAAATTGCTTTTCTTTGATTTCTGCAACCAATGATGATTCTGCTCCATTATGCACCATAACATTCCCCTCATCTAACATCAAGATGCGAACCCCCAAACTGGCCAATTGGTAAACCTCCCAAGCCAGGGGTCTCTGATCCACACCATAATGAGCCAGACTGCCCATGGATTTTCGGCTAAGAGCGTCGGCCACCATATTTACCTTCCCTGGATGGTACAATATGTTCATATCATAGTCTTTGAGTAATTCTAACCACCGCCGCTATCTCAGATTCAGCTCCTTCTATTTGAACAAATACTGGAGGCTGTTGTGGTCTGAAAACACATCTACATGAACTCCATAAAGATAGTACCGCCATATTTTCAAAGCAAACGCAACTGCTGCAAGATCTAAATCATACGTCGTATAATTCTTCTCATGATTCTTGAGTTGCCTGGAAGCATAAGCTATGACCTTTTTGCGCTGCATCAATACACACCACAAACTGACCTTGGAGGCATCACAATAAACCAAAAACCCTTTTGTGCCTTCTGGCAAGGCCAATACTGTTGTTGAGGTCAACCTTGACTTTAATTCCTGGAAACTTTTCTCATATGCATCGGACCACTGGAACTTAACTGCCTTCTGCGTCAATTTGGTCAATGGGGAGGCGAGGGTTGAGAATCCCTCCACAAACCTCTAATAGTACCATGCCAGACCCAAAAAGCTATGAATCTCTATCGGGGTCATGGGTCTAGGCCAATCTTTCACTGCTGCAATCTTCTGAGGATCCACCTAAATCCCTTCACTTGAAATAACATGTCCTATAAAGGCTACGGACTCCAACCAAAACTCACGTTTTGAGAACTTGGCATACAATTGGTGTTGATGAAGGGTCTGCAATCTTCTCTGAGGTGAATGGCATGATCCTCCCTGCTCCGAGAGTAAATGAGGATGTCGTCAATGAATACAATCACAAAGGAATCTAGGAATGGCTTGAAAACCCGATTCATAAGGTCTGCAAAAGCTGCCGGGGCATTGGTTAGTCCAAAAGACAGGACCAAAAACTCGAAGTGACCATAACAAGTGCTGAAGGAGGTCTTAGGAATATACTACTCTCTGATTTTCAACTGGTGGTACCCGGACCTTAGATCAGTTTTTGAGAAAAATTTCGCTCCTTGCAATTGGTCAAACAAATCATCCATCCGAGGCAAAGGATATTTATTCTTGATGGTGACTTTGTTAAGCTGTCGATAATCAATATACATTAGAAGTGACCCATCCTTCTTTCTGACAAAGAGAACCGGAGCACCCCACGGTGACACACTCGGTCGTATGAACCCTTTTTCTAGTAAATCCCTCAGCTGCTCCTTTAATTCCCTTAACTATGCTGGTGCCATTCTGTATGGTGGAATGGTTATTGGCTGAGTATCCGACAGTACATTCGATCTCGAAATCAATCTCCCTATCTGGCGGAATCCCCGAAATCTCATCCGAAAATACTTCGAGAAACTCATTCACAACCGACACGGACTTGGGGGTAGACATATCTGAAGTGGTGTCCGTTACCCAGACCAAGTGATAGATACACCCCTTCTTAATCATCTTCGAAGCCTTAAGGAGGAAATAAACCTACCCCTTGGAACCACACCATTTCCTCTCCATTCAATAACTGGCTCGTTAGGTAACTCGAGCCTCATGACTCTCGTCCGACAGTCAAACTTGGCAAATAATGAATAAAGCCAATCCATCCCCATAATTACATCAATATCTACCGTCCCAAGCTCAATAAGATCGACTGTGGTAACACGACTGTGAGCACATGATTTTTGCCCTAAGCAATAAAATTCCAAAATTAAAATAAATAATATTTTTGTTTGCAATTACATGTTTGATTGAAATAAAGTGTATTTGTGTGATTGAACAATTAAAACTGAAAATTAGAAAATTAAAAAATAGGTTAATAATAAAATGTCACAAATAAAGGAATTAAAAAAAATTAGCAAAAATACAAATATATGCCGGAAATTAAAGAAAAATAGCAAACAATATTAGAAAAATTAGAGAAAATAGGAAATTAAAAAGAAATTGAATAATTGAAAATAATATAAAAAGAGAAAATAAAATACGACAAGAAAATACACAAAAATAATTAAAATATATGAAAAAACACAAAAATACACAACTGGGCCAAATGTTGCAAGCCCAAACACATCAGCCCAGAAGATCAGTGACCCAGTCCAATTCTTATACAAAATCAATCCTGACCGTCCATACACTTAATCTTACGGTTCAATTTGAATCTTTAAGATTAAATGAAACGACAAAGCTTCAACAAATCAATCTGAGCTGTCCATTTATCATGATCTAACGGAGATTAGTTAGTCTCCACTTAACTCCCAGACGACACCGCTTTTAACTATGGATCCTGGCCGTTGATCAAAGATGATCCATCAGCCAGGATCAATTGATGAGCTGTGGGTATATAAGGCTGGTCTCTATAGAGACCAGCCATTTATCTTCAACAAAAAACCCTAGCCGCCTCTTCTTCTTCATCTCATCTCTTCTCTTCTTCACCGGCCATGGAGACTCGCCGACTTCCATGGCCGTCTCCGGCCATTCTCAACCTCCAAACCTTTCTTTTCCTACTTCTCTACACCAAACCACCCTGAAACCCCAAAAGCCCCATTTTCTTGAAACTCCGGTCACCGAACTTTTCTCTTGTGACCACCAAACTAAGAGACAGTCCTCCAAACTTACACCATTGAACCACCTTGCAAAGATCTTTAACCCCACATAACCACTTTCCCTCGAATATCTTTGAAACTTCTCGAATCTTTGAGAGTAAATCACCGGAACCCTAACTCCGGCAAACCTTACAACCCCACCTCAAAAGACACACCCATCTCTACCCAAGAACACAATAAAAACCATCTGATTCAAAAATAAAGACTTCAAACCTTGAAGTCTGAAGTCTCAAAGGAAAAAGAGAAAAGGAAAAAGAAAAACAAAAGAACAAGAAAAAGAAAAGAAAATGGGGAAGCTCAGGAGACAAATCCTGCGGAGCTAAGTCCCCTCTTCCTCTCTTTGTTTCTAGTTTTGATTATTAAGCATGCTTACTGTAGTTAATTCCGTTTTCTTTAATTTGTTGTAATTAGTTGCATGATTAGTTTAGCTTCTTTCTTTTGATATGTTTCCTGTTATAACTTTGTTTCTATTAGCATATCTTCTGATATTTTCTAATATTTTTTATTAATAACATGCTTCACTAGTCTATTAATAATCCAGTTTATTACACTTGACTAGTATACTCAAGCCTTTTAGGGGTTTTGTAAGTTTAAACATGAAAGTATTCTGAATATATCTCTTTATGTTAAATTTGTTATACTATGCCTGAATCCGAGTTGTGAGTTGTTTTATTGAAATTCAACCATATTCAAATTTCTCTCTGAGTTTTGATTAAATGATAAATGATTTCTGATTGTGGCTATGTGTGCAAATTGATGTAAGCAGGCTATATTTGTGATATGTTCATGTTTTAGACTACAATTAGTCTTATTATGCTTTAGGGGTATTGGTTATAGCTGTGATAGATAATTAATTAAATAATTGGCTAATTCTGAAAGTATGTTAATTGATTAAAAATGAAAATGGTCTAAAAATGGCTACAATTTAAATAATCTAAAGAGTGGCTAGTTTTGAAAATGGCCAACTCTATAATAATAGACTTAATTCTCAAACTGGCTAAGTTCTGCAAGTCTGAATTTAATTCTAAGTGGCGAATGAATAACAAAAGTGACTAATTTTACAAAGCCAAGTCCAAAGACTGGACTGGCTAAATCTGAAAGGTTTAAACTTAGACAAGTAAGCAGGCTAGTCCTGCAAATCAATTAAAATAGACAATAATAAAGGTTACTTCTTAAAAGAGGTCAAAGCTGAAAAGAAATTAAGTTTCAAATCTGGCTAAGTCTTAAATGACTTATAAATATTGGCCAGTAGTTAGATAAGGCATAAAACTGTACACCCAGACCTTAGATAGGTCGGGTAAATACTAATTAATAACAGGGGTATAAAAGGAATGAAAAATGTCATAATTGTAGATTTATTAGAGCCTATAGGGACAAATCAGACATTTAGGCTTAGTGTTTATGCAATAATGCAGAAAACAAAGAGCATAATAGACCCAACAAAACGGCTTAGTTGTTAATAACCTTAGCAAGTGAGGGTACTATAGTACTAGGCCCCAAATAGAACCCAATAGATCCCCCTAGAATCTTCCAGCAAAGGCTGGAAGGCATTTTCGAATCTGAAACGAGTACCAAAGTGTAATAAATAAAAGAATTAAGGGGAGGGAATTGGGAATAAGATTTTCAAATTTCTCCCTCAAAATTTCACCATTCACATCTATAAATAGGCTTTAATTAAGCCTGAATACGGGTTGGATTTTTAGAATTCAGAAAAATACTTCTGAAATTAAGAAAACTATAGGATTCTAAGAGTAATTTCTGGGTATTTGTCAAGAACTATTCTGAAAATCAATTAGGAATCCTTTGTTATCTCCTGTTTGCTGGGTTTCTACTGGTTTTCTTCAAGTTCTGTTATTTGGATTGCTATTTGCTGAGCTTGGAATTCCTGTTCGACTATTTGATTCAACTGTGCTTACTGTGTTGATTCATTTATGTTGCTATTGCATTGCTGTTGTGATCAACTGATTATTCATTTCATTTGCTCCCTTAGACTCATAAGAGTTCTTTTGCTGAATTAGGTACACAGCTGCTACTCCAATATGTAACTGCAGTCAATTTGAAGAAAATGAATGAATTGAACTGATTTTTGAGAACTGCTTATGTTATTTATTTTCGTTTAGCATACAAGTATATATTATGTAATTCAATAGGAAATGAATGTATAATTGATACATGTACAACATGAGCTGATGCTGGAAAAATAATGTAATAGAGTAGTATGTAGATTAGAGTAATAGTAGTAATCATAATCACCTAGATTTAGCTAAAATAGGTTAATAATTGAATAAACTCACCTAGTTTTGAAAACAGGTTCATAATAGATATATAATCACCACTACACTCTTAATTTGCAAGTGATAGTCAGTCTAGTTTTATACCAATCCGTTCACCTTAAACAATTTAATATCAATTGAAAATGTCATAAAACCAATAGTTAAACACGAAGCTAATAATCATGTGATTAATCAAATTCGTCACATAACCAGCCTATTGCTTTAAAACAATCAGTCTCCGATAATCAGAAAAGTATGAGTTGCAATTAGTGAATTGTTAAACAATAAATCTGATTCATATAGTTAAGTAATGTTCTATCACCGTTAGTCAATAATTAATCTGTTTTCAGTTTTTAAAAAAATTAGTTGATAAAAATATAAAAACAAAGCAGTCTGTTAGTCAAATTCAATTTGTATTAGATAGCTATAATTCGAAACTGGTACTATTAATTTTGTACTACTTCCTCTCTTCATAATTAAATACATTTTTAGTTTATTCTCTTCTAATTCTAAGATACTTATGTATATAATGAATGTATGTTTCCGTCTCTCCCTTTCAATTTTGTTTGATCTGGGCCTAACGAATAACACAGGCCTGGATACAATTAGATTAATTGGGCTTCTGATAAATAACTTCAGTGTGTTCTGGGTTTCCCAGATACATACATTAGTCTATTAATACGAGCCCAAATGTCCAGGCCCATGTAACATAAAATGATAAGGCCTGGACTTATATTCTGAAATTATAATATAATTAAAATGATTAGGGAAAAACCAATGGTTGGAAAATATAGTTATTTACTAGGATTGGACTATAAAAATAGAGTGGGATGAGCCTCGTATAAAAACAAACAAACGGGGCCCCCCATATAAACGAATAATAATATGACAGACCCGGGAAGGTCGTTAGTGAATTCCACGACCTTTCCAAAAGAATAACAAGCCGTTAGACAATATAAGCACGATTCTAAAATCTACTTTCCCTAACACGAGTGCACATCTAATGTGACTCGAATCATAAATCTCGGCGAAGCCGAAACGTGTTAAAAGACACAGGCGTACTGGTTGCGGTGTGACTTGAAATACATTTTCGCAACGTCGCAATTCATAAAATATTTAAAGTGAAACACAAACACATTATTTAAAAGCATATAGTGAAATCAAGTAAAATCAAGAATGATAGTTGAGCGACCGTGCTGAAACCACAAAATCCGGGAGTGCCTAACACCTTCTCCCGGGTTAACAGTATTCCTTATCCGGATTTCTTGTTGCGCGGACTGTTAAACAGAGTCAACTTCCTCGGATTCGGGATTAATCGGTGACTTGGGACACCATTATTTTCCCAAGTGGCCACTCTGAAATTTCTAATAAAATCCCGAACCGATTGTCCTTAAATTGGAAAAACTCCTTCCTCGTTGTTATTATATCCTTTCCAGGGTATTTATAATTATTGAGGTATACCTTTTTCTCCTATTCGGGGAAATAAAAAAAGGTAGTAAAAAGGGAGGTGTGACAAAGACCCCTCACCATTACAATACAATTCCTATAGACTCGTGAGGCTGTAATAGAATCACCAACCGGAGTCGATACAGAGAACGACTCAAGAAGCTGCTCGGGTTCAATCCCAAAACTTGAAGCAATGAACGGGGTGACATAAGACAAGGAGGACCCCTGATCAATAAGAGCATAGCAATCAATAGTCTGAACAGACAAGATACTTGTAACAACATCTGGAGAAGCGTCAGCACTCTAGTGGCCACTCAACACAAAGAATCGGCTAGGTCCACTCCTACCATGAGCCCCATCCCTAGCTGCACCACGGCCTGGTGATGCAGGAGGATGCGCTGATGATATAGCAGCCGAAGAACCAGACGACTGAGCAGATCCCCTACCCATACCCAGACTGGGTGCATGGCAGTCCCGCTGTATGTGACCTCTCACCACGCACCTGAAGCATATCAGGATATCGAGGTAGCAAGCCTGTATAAGAAATCTCCCACACTTGCGGCATGTAGGCCTCCCGTGCTGCTGGGACCTCAGTCCAGGACGACCAGACTGGCGAGACCTCCTGCTGTCTAAACCTGGTCTCGAATGACTACCCAGCTTATGGTTGTGCACAGATGGTGGTGCACTCACTGAGAACTGGGCATATGACTGGGATGGTCCTGATTACCCTCTCCTTGGAAGTGATCTTCCTGAATGACCCATTGACCGGGCCCTGCTGCTACTCTCTTTCCCCGCACGAATCTTCAACTTCCTAGCCTATATGGCCTGAGCAAACCCCACAAACCTCCCATAGTTCATGTATGAGTGCAAATATGTTATGGCGGCCTCATTCACTTCCAAAGGGCTAAGGCCCTGAACAAACAGTCGAACTCGAGCATCCAGGGTCGACACTAGCTGAGGAGCATACTTGGACAGTCTCACGAATTCCATGTGGTACTCACAAATGCTCATACTGCCCTGTTTGAGGACCTCAAACTCAGTGTCATGGGCTGCCATTTTCTCGGCAGGCAAGAAGTGGTCCATGAAGGCATCTACGAACTCCTCCCATCTAGCCGGAGGGCTCCCCTCCTCATGAGAATCTTCCCACATCTCAAACCATGAATCTGCCACTCCCTTCAGCCTGTATGAATCCAACTCTACCCCCTTTATATCTATAGCCTTCATCACTCTGAGGGTCTTATATATCTCATGAAGAAAGTCCTGCGGATTGGCCTCTAGGACTGTGCCTGAGAATTCTGGAGGGGCCAACCGCAGGAACTGGTGGACTCTAGAACTGGAGGAATCTCCCTGTCGGCTGGAGGACGTAGGGGCATCATGGGATCTCTGGTCTTAGGCGGCTACTAATTGTGTCAACATGTGAATGGCTCCTCTAAGATCCACGTTAGAGATACCGGAACCAGAAGCTGGTACTGTATCAGAATCAGGGACACTGGTAAGAGGGATGGCGGCACCCTCTGCCGCAGCCGAAATAGGAACACTTGGGTCTGGAATGGATAGTCCAAGAAAATTTAAGACTGGTGGGTCATTCCCGCCCACGGCATCGGGTACATGATTTGCAGCCACACTTGGGCTGGCATTGGCCCCAAGGTCGAGTCTAGCTTTCTTCTTAGGCGCCATACTCTGAAAATTTTGGAACAACACGCGAATTAGACATAAATACTTTGACTTTGCACTTTGTCACACGATATAGAATAACAAAGAAATGGGTAAATTCCTAAATGTCCGTGCGGCCCCCAACTTATAGATCTCAACAACACACCGATAAGAAGGGCGCTACAAGACACGGCTCCGAGATATCCTAGGATACTTTAAAAACCTTAGGCTCTGATACCAAGTTTGTCACGCCCCAATTCGAGGGACATGACCGGCGCCTGACCGGGTAGCCACAGTCAAGCGGACATGGGTGCCTTTCCTAACCCACGCGTTACCCTTGTGTTGTTTATTACTTAAAACCCAAAGATCTTACAAATTATAATTGAATTCACATTTTCCAAACATAGAAACACTATTAACATTACTAACAAGTTTACAAATTACAACGCCCGACATACATATATACAAACATAGGCCATAGTCCCACAGTATACTGTCTACAAAGCCTCTAGGATACAAGGGATGATACAATACTTGCCAGTAACAAGGCTCTGTCTATATCTTACACAAAATCAAAATAAAGTCTAGCAGAAGTGGCATGAGCCACACAGGGTCCCGAGAAGGAAAGGGGCTCACAAAAACGGGCAGTGGAAGATGAAGGATGCTACTTCCGATGAGCTGAAGCACCTGCTACTGATCCACCTAAAATCATAACATGAATGTAGCGTTCCTGGCACAAGGGGCGTCAGTACACTGGAATTGTACTGTTATGTATGGACAAGCTTTGTCCCAAGTAAACTCAAGCCATTAAACAAGTACATCACAATGATAAGACAACAAATTATTACACCAAGAAATAATAAAGCTAGCCAATCGTGTTCCCACATTTACTTCATTTCAAGTAGTTCTCAGCCCAAAGTACAATTATAGATCAACAAGGAAGGCAACAACGAAACAATTACGGAAAACACAATCAAGTCAAACAATTGGGCAATCAGTGCCCCACGGGTTGCAAACTCTCCTGCTATCTCCTTTCACAATTTCACATCAATGATTTTCATATCAATTTCAATGGCGATTTCGACTGCCTTCCATCCTTATTACCTCGGCCACCCTTATCACCCCAACCCACGCCTTATTACTTCGTGTTGTGGCGCGCAACCCGATCCCACCATACAGTTTCAATTACAACAATCACAAACAGCAAACAAGGCACTACACAAGATCACAGCAAGTGCAAATAAGGAATTTATAAATTGGTTCATGCTTTCAAATACTTTCAAACCAATATCACAACCATGTTACAAAGTTTCCGTATTCAAAAGTAGCCATACCATTATGTTCAACACTTTATCATGATTAAAGTGTTTCATTTCTTTCCTACAAGAAACCATGTATGCCATCACTACAATTATTCTCAATTCTTTAACAATTTCAACTTCTTTTTTATCTTTCGGTTCATATTCCAAACCACACCACACATAGTTCAGCATCAATTTAATACCCAAAAACTAAATCAAAGAATTACACAACAACTCCTCAAAATTATCACATACCAATGAAATGTACATATAAGGTCGATTTCACAAGAATCAAAGTTAGACATACATACCTGGAGTCGAATTTACTTCCTTCAATCTCTTACTTAAGCTCACCAAAGTTATCCTAAGTTGCCAACTTCTGTTTTTGCAAACCCTTACTCCTACCCACTTATTTTTACTAAAATTCAAGTTCAAATAACATGCATGAGTGTCACATTCTATTTTCAAAAGCTATTGTATGCAAATCTTTCCTTACCCATTTTAAAACTGAAAATCAAAGAAGGTGGTTAGGGTTTTTACCTTTTTAAAGATTGGGGAATATGACACTTTCCCTAGTAACCTCCTGAGCAAACGATTAGAAATGCTCTTTGACGATGGGTAGACTTCTGTCTCTAGAATCCCTCTTTCCTCTCTCAAGTTTTGTTAAGAAAGTATGAGAAAAATGAAGGTTGGAGGTGTTTTATTAAAGAAAGGGTCGGGTCAATATTTTATAAAAATCTTGGCCGAGTGAATTCTGCGGTCGCATCTGCGATCGCAGAATTAACATGCGGTCCGCATAATGGACCGCTGACTTGCCCCAAATATGCACATGTTCTATTACGATATGTGACCAGAATGCGGTCCGCATTCGTGTTCTGCGGTCGCAGAATGCACCGCAGAATTGACACTCAAAAATTCTCTTGAAATTATACGATGGATTTGCGGTCCACATTTCCATTCTGCAACCGCATATTGGACCGCATTTTCAACATAATTTTTGGAAAACATTATGTTAAAATCTGCGCTAGGAATGCGGTCCGCGTAGCAGATCTGCGATCGCATTCCTGACCGCAGAATCGACATTTTCTGGAAAATTTATTCTTTTAATTTTTTGAAACTTAAATCACTACTAAGGGTCCGAACCGCGGATTTTGATGTTGATGAAGATGAAGATACCTCTTTGACAGCTCGTCCTAGGACTAGGAGGCGCGTGGTGGTTTCTGGGGATGATACAGAAGTTTCTCTTGCTCGTACCTCTGAGCCCGTTACTATTATATCCGATGAAGAAACCGCTCTAAGGGACATTCCTGAATCCACTCAATGCCTCTTCATTGAGGGTTTTGAAGGTGGTGAATTTGGTCCAACTTTGTCACGACCCCAATGCCGGTCGTGATGGCGCCCAACACACCTGCTAGGCAAGCCGGACCATTTACACTCTCATCCCGAGCATGAAGCTCAAATCAATTACCTGAATATTATTATCAACAATAAAGCTAAACTGAATAGTCACCCCAAAGATCTAGGGTCACGGGTTTAGAGCCTCTAACATGATCGGATACAATATCTAAACCATATACTCAAGTATGAATAATGTGTATATGTCACGACCCGGATTTTCCCCCAACATCGGGATCGTGATGGCGCCTACTCGTGGTAGCTAGGCAAGCCACTGTATTCATACTATCCTGTTTTTAACACAATTGTTAATTAAATAATTGCGGAATACTTTATCGAAATAGAATTAACTCATTACAAGATGAAAATCATACTGAAATCCTATACCCAAGACATGGAGTCACCAACTCACGAACTACTACTGAATACTACACATAAGAGTTTGAAAGAAATATAACATAATTCTGTTTGTCTCGGAACAAAGAGACTACAGCTAGTTAAATAAATAAAGAGAGAGACGCCGGGCCTGCGGACGTCTGCAAGCTACAACAACAACAACAACAACAACAACCCAGTATAATCCCACTTAGTGGGGTCTGGGGAGGGTAGTGTGTACGCAGACCTTACCCCTACCCTAAGGTAGAGAGGCTGTTTCCAAATAGACCCTCGGCATCCTTCCCTCCAAGAACTACCCACCTTGCTCCTGGGGAGACTCGAACTCACAACCTCTCGGTTGGAAGTGGGGGTTGCTTACCATCAGAGCAACCCCTCTTGTCTACCTCTGTCTCAAATGTGATCAACTCCCACACAATTGATTTACTGCTGCTGCTCCTGATCGTAACCTGGACCTGTGCAAAAACGCACAGAAGTGTAGTATCAGCACAACCGACCCCATGTGCTGGTAAGTGCCTGGCCTATCCCGGCGAAGTAGTGACAAGCCTAGGACCAGACACCCACATAAACCTGTGCAACTCAACATATATGTATACCAAAGGATAACAAGAAATAACCAAGTAATAACACAATAAGGGATATCTCGAAGAATTCAACAATTAACAACGCAGTTAATAAGTTCACAAGGAAAACAAAGTATAATGGAAACACATGTAATATCAAGTCAAGGAATAGCAAACAATTGCACGGCATCACCCTTCGTGCTTTTACTCTCATCCTCACCAAATAAGCAAATAAAGTACACGGCATCACCCTTCGTGCTTTTACTCTCATCCTCCCATCCATAGTACGGCATAATTCTTCGTACATGGTTCAATAACAAGGCACGGCATGATCCTTCGTGCATAATCAATAAAACATGGCACGACATTAACCTTCGTGCATAAATAATAAATCAAGGCACGACATCACCCTTCGTGCATTATCACTCTTCCTCACCCAAATAACAATCACAGTTAAGGGCAACGAAAGAAGCAGTAATTCATAAACTATCCCAATAAAGGCAATCAATAATTATCTTCACAACAAGCCCCGACAAGGGAGAACAATAACAATTCTACAACCTGACAAAGGTTCAACAATTCATCTGTAAATATATCTCAAAATAAGCATTTTCAACGACTCACGGTCATACTAGACGCCAGTGTATGGATGCTCGTCACCATAGCCCATACACCACACTCGATCACATAACACATAGCACATAATCCTATTCCCTCAAGCTAGGATAGAACAAACACTTACCTCGAATGTTTATGAACAATTCAATCCGTGGAAATGTCTTTTTCTTTCAAATTTGGCTCCAATCCAATCGTATCTATACACAATTGATTTAATATCATCAATACTACTCAACAAACTAATTCTTAAGACCAAATACAACTTTTACAATATTCTGCCCGGAATAGTGAATTTCAACCCCGGGCCCACATGGTCGGAACTCGGGGTTCGGACCAAAATTCGATTACCCATTCCCCCACGAGTTCATGAATATAATTTGTTTCAAAATCGGACCTTAATTCGAGGTCCAATTTCCCAATTTATGAAAAACCCTATATTCTAACAAAAACAAGAAATTCTACCATGAAAACCTTTGATTTCTATTGAAAAACATGTTTAATGATGTTAGGAATTGAAAGAATTAAGTAAAAAGTAACTTACAATTGTTTTGATGAAGAAGGAATTCGTGAATAATCGCAAATGGGTGTTTTTGGTTTGTAAAAAGTGAAGAAATGAACTGAAAATCGTGTTTTACAGGTCTCCGTGTTCGCATTTGCGAACATGGGTTCGCAATTGCGAACCCCGACCAATTTCTGGAGTTTGAAAAATAAGCTAAGTCTGGGAAGTTCGCATTTGCAAACTTTTGTTCGCATTTGCGAACTCTGGCAGGAAAGTGGAGTGTTCGCATTTGCGAACACAGGCAGTAAAGGGCATTGTTCGCATTTGCGAACTATTGTTCGCTTTTGCGAACAAGGCTGGATTTGGGAATGTTCTCATTTGCAAACTATGGTTCGCATTTGCGAACATAGGCAGGACAAGGGGATGTTCGCATTTGCGAACAAGGCTGGGTCATGAGGGGCTTCGCATTTGCGATCAGGGTTCGCATTTGCGAGCCCCGCCTTGATCTGCCCCCTTCGCAATTGCGAGAAATGCTTCGCAATTGCGAAGCCAACAGCTGGGTGAAAAACCAGCAGTGTAAAAATTCAGAATTTAATCCAACGGCCTATCAAATCTTTACCCGAGCCCCCCGGGCTCCAAACCAAACACGTACACAACCTCAAAAACACATTATGAACTTGTTCGTGTGATCACATCGCCAATATCACATCGTTTTCATCAAATCATGCCTCAAATTCATGATTTTCGTACTTTTGGTTTTCAAAACTTTCAAACTTGGAACTCAAGGTCCAAAATATCTCAAACGACATCCGAATGTCACCAAACTTTACAGAAATCACATATATAATATTTAAGACTTGTACCGGGCGTCGAAACCAAAATACGAGCCCGATACCAAGGTCAATTAATTCATTTCCTTTAACAATTACATCAAAAACAATTTCATAGAAAAATTCATAACTTGGGCTCTAGGCCTCAGAATTCGACTCCGGACGCATGTCCAAGTCCCATATTTTCCTACGGACCTCTCGGGACCATCCAATCTCGGGTCCGGATCCGTTTACCAAAAATGTTGACCGAAGTCAACCATATCAATATTAATATCATTTTTATCCAAATTTCTCATAGAATTCATATTTTCTATCACAAAAAAAATCTTTCCGGCTATATGCTCGGATCGTGCACATAAATCGAGGCAACATGGAATGAGGATTTCAAGTCCTCAAAAGCTCGAAATGATTAATAAAATAAGTGATGACCCTTTGGGTCGTCACAATCTCCACCTCTAAAACAATCGTTCGTCCTCGAACGGACAAAAGAAAGAAGTACCTGAGTCGGGGAACAAATGTGGGTAGCGGCTCCGCATATCGGACTCGGACTCCCAGTTCGATGCCTCAGGAGGCTGACCTCTCCACTGGACACGCACAGAAGGATAACTCTTCGACCTCAACTGTCGAACCTGCCGGTCTAGAATGGCCACCGGCTCCTCCTCATAAGATAGATCATTGCCCAATTGGACAATACTGAAGTCTAACACATGTGTGGGATCGCCGTGGTATCTCCGAAGCATAGATACGTGAAAAACTGGATGCACGGCTGATAAGCTAGGCGGCAAAGCTAATCCGTAAGCCACCCCTCCCACTCTGTCTAGAATCTCAAATGGACCAATATACCTAGGGCTGAGCTTGACCTTCTTTCCGAACCTCATCACGCCCTTCATAGGCGACACCCGGAGCAATACTCGTTCACCAACCATGAAATCTACATCTCGAACCTTACGATCCGCATAAGTCTTCTGCTTGGACTGAGCTGAACACAATCTCTCCTGAATAGTCTTGACCTTATCCAAGGCCTCCTGAACTAAGTCTGTACCCAACAACCGAGCCTCTCCCGGTTCAAACCATCCAACCGGTGATCGACATCGCCTACCATACAACGCCTCGTACGAGCCATCCGGATGCTAGACCGGTAATCGTTATTGTAGGCGACTCTGCTAATGGCAGGAACCGGTCCCACGAGCCTCCGAAATCAATAACACGAGGCTCGAAGCATGTCCTCTAGAATCCGAATAGTCCTCTCGGACCGGCCATCCGTCCGAGGATGAAATGCCGTACTCAACCGAACCTTGGGTGCCTAACTCCCGCCGGACCGCTCTCCGGAACCGCGAGGTAAACCGCGTACCCCGATCGGAGATAATAGATACCGGCACTCCATGGAGACGAACAATCTCCCTAATGTAAACCTCCGCTAACCTCTCCGACGAGTAGGAGACAGATACTTTGGAATAAAGTGTGCTGACTTGGTCAACCTATCAACAATGACCCAAATAGCATCAAATTTCCTCCGAGTCAAAGGAAGTCCAATAACGAAGTCCATAGTGATCCGCTCCCATTTCCACTCGGGAATTTCAATCCTCTGGAATACACCACCAGGTCTCTGGTGCTCATATTTCACCTGCCGACAATTTAGACACCGAGCGACATACGCAACGATATATTTCTTCATTCTGCGCCACCAATATTTCTGCCGTAAGTCCTGGTACATCTTCGCGGCGCCCGGGTGAATAGAATACCGCGAACCGTGGGCCTCTGCTAAGATCAACTCTCGAATCCCTTCGACATTGGGCACACAAACTCGACCCCGCAATTTCAATACCCCATCATCATCTAGATTTACCTGTGTGGCACCTCCCCGCTGTATTGTATCTCTCAACTCACGCAAATGAGGATCATCAAATTGCCTCTCACGGATACGCTCTAATAAAGAAGAATGAGCGACCGTGCGGGCTAACACCCTGCTAGGCTCAGAAATGTCTAATCTCACGAACCAGTTGGCTAAGGCTTGGACATCTAGAGCTAATGGTCTCTGACTGACCGGAATGTATGCAAGACTACCCATGCCGGCATACTTTCTACTCAAAGCATCGGCCACCACATTGGCCTTACCCTGGGTGATATAAGATAGTAACATCATAGTCTTTTAGCAACTCTAACCATCTCCGCTATCGTAGATTCAACTCCTTCTGCTTGAACAAGTACCGTAGGCTTTTGTGATCGGTGTACACCTCACATGTCACACCATATAGATAATGCCTCCGGATCTTTAAGGCATGAACCACTGCTGCTACTAATTCAAGATCATGAACTAGATAATTCTTCTCATGTATTTTTAATTGCCTCGAAGCATAAGCAATAACATTACCATCCCGCATCAATACCGCTCCAAGCCCCGTACGAGATGCATCACAATAAACTGTATAAGGCCCCTACACCTGTAGGTAGTATCAACACGGGCGTGGTGGTCAAGGCCGTCTTGAGCTTTCGAAAGCTCGCCTCACACTCTCTGACCACCTGGAACTGGACACCCTTCCGGGTCAACCCGGTCATCGGGCCGCAATAGAAGAAAACCCTCAACAAAACGATGGTAGTAACCTGCTAATCCCAAGAAACTCCGAATCTCGGTCACTGAAGCTGGTCGAGGCCAATTCTGGACTGCCTCAATCTTCTTTGGGTCTACCCGAATACCTTCCACCGATACAATGTGACCCAGAAATGCTACCGAACTCAGCTAGAACTCACATTTAGAAAATTTGGCATATAGTTGGTTATCTTTCAGAGTCCGAAGAACCACTCTGAGGTGCTGCTCGTGCTCTTCCTGGCTGCGGGAGTACACCAGGATGTCATCTATAAAGACTATCACGAACAGATCTAAGTAAGGCCTGAATACCCGATTCATCAACTCCATGAATGTTGTTGGGGCATTGGTCAACCCGAAGGACATGACCAAGAACTCATAATGCCCATATCTAGAGCGAAAGGCTGTCTTAGGAATGTCAGCCGCCCTGATCTTCAGCTGATGGTAGCCTGACCTCAAGTCTATCTTCGAAAATACCTTGGCACCCTGAAGCTGGTCAAATAAATCATCAATTCGCGGAAGTGGATATTTATTTTTGATAGTCACCTTGTTTAACTGTCGGTAATCAATACACATCCGCATCGAGCCATCCTTCTTCTTTACAAATAATACAGGTGCTCCCCAGGGGGAAACACTGGGCCTGATAAAGCCCTTCTCAAGAAGGTCCTGCAACTGATCTTTCAACTCTTTTAGCTCCGGCGGAGCCATACGATAGGGTGGAATAGAGATGGGCTGAGTGCCCGGTGCCAGATCAATACAGAAATCAATATCCTTGTCGGGTGGCATGCCCGGCAGGTCTGAAGGAAAAACCTCAGGAAATTCCCGTGCAATAGGGACTGACTCAATGGAAGGAACCTCTGCGCTGGAATCACGAACATAAGCCAGATAAGCTAGACACCCCTTCTCGACCATGCGTCGAGCCTTAACATAGGAAATAATAGTGCGAACGGAGTGGCTTGAGGTACCTTTCCACTCTAATTGGGGTGATTCTGGCAAGGCTAAGGTCACGGTCTTAGCATGACAATCTAGAATAGAATGGTATGGGGACAACCAGTCCATCCCCAATATGACATCAAAATCCACCATATCCAAAAGCAACAGATCAACACGGGTCTCAAGACCCCCAAATATAACTACGCACGAACGATAAACCCGATCGACTACAATGGAGTCACCCACCGGTGTAGCCACATAAACCGGAATATCTAGAGCATAGCTGGGCACGGCCAAATACGGTGCAAAGTAGGAAGACACATAGGAATATGTAGATCCAGGATCAAATAATACTGAAGCACCTCTGCCACACATAAGAATAGTACCTGTAATCACGGCATCTGATGCCTCTGCCTCTGGCCTGGCTGGTAAAGCATAGAATCGGGGATCTGCACCTCCCCTCTGAGCTGCGTCTCTAGGATGACCATCAACTGGCTGACCTCTACCTCTCGCTGGACGGTCTCCACCTCTACGGTCTCGACCTCCACCTCTATAATCTCTACCCCCGCCTCCGGCTGGCTGGGCAGGCTGAGGGTCAGCTGGGGCCTGAATCATAGGACGAGGACCTCGCTGCTGAGAGTTGCCCACTGCTAGAGGGCAATTCCTGATAAAATGACCTGGGTCACAACAACCGTAGCAACTCTTAGACTGATAGGGCTGCTGGCCCTGACGACCTGAATGGCCTCCATGAACACTCTGAAGAGGCTGTGCATTAATAGGAGACTGGTCTGAATAATGCCCCCGAAAACCACGATCACCTGATCCACCCTGTGAAGCCTGAAGGGCGGTATGAAAAGGCCTGGAGGACTGGCCTCTATCAAAGGATTCTCTGCTACCAGAGGAGGAAACAAACTCGCTCGAATGACGAGGCCTCTTAGCCGAAGAATATCCGCCTCCCCTAGCAAGAGCCATCTCAACTCTGCGTGCCGCATTGGCCGCCTCCCGAAATGATATGTCACTCCCCACGCCCATAGCCATCTAGAGTCTAATTGGCATGATTAAGCCCATCTATAAACTCGCGGACCCTCTCCCGCTTTGTGGGAAGTATCACCACCGCATGACGAGCCAAATCGACAAATCTCGTCTCGTCCTGTGTGACCGTCATAGAACCATGCTGGAGGCGCTTAAACTGCCTCCGAAGTACATCCCGCTGAGTAGAAGGGAGAAATTTCTCCATAAATAGTTCCGCAAACTGATCCCATGATAAAGCTGGGGACCCTGCTGGTCGATTCAAGCAATAATCTCTCCACCAAGTCTTGGCGGATCCTGCAAGCCTGAATGTACAGAAGTCAACTCCATTTGACTCCACGATCCCCATAGTCTTGAGAATTTCATGGCAACTGAATAAGAAGTCCTGAGGACCCTCTGATGTGGCTCCGTTGAATGTAGTGGTGAACAGCTTGGAGAACCGATCAAGTCTCCATAACGAATCAGAAGTCATGGCCGCTCCATCACCGGCATGAGCTGTGGTACTTGACTGAGTGGCCACAGCTGGCTGAACCACTGGTGCTTGAGGCTGAGGAGCTACTGGCTCCGGAGTACGAGCAATAGGAGTCTGGGCCCCTCCTCCAGCCTGAGAAGCGGCTGGTGCAACCGATAATAAGCCCGCTCTGGCAATGCTGTCCATAAATCCCGCTATTCCGACCAAAGCATCCCGAAGATCCGGGGTAAATAAAGCCTCTCCCGGGACCTGAGCTGGGCCCACTGGAGCTGCTGGGACTGGAACCTCCTCGTCAATCTCAATATGAGGCTCCACCTCTGGAGTAGCTGCCTGGGGCTGAGCTCTACCCCTACCACGGCCTCTGATACGGCCTCGGCCCCTCACAGGAGCTGCCTGGGGCTCGGGCTGCTGGTCAGCGGACGAAGAAGCGCGTGTCCTCACCATCTGCGAAAGGACAGAATAGAAATTCAATTAGTAATTGAGGAACAAGTCACACGACAAGAAAGAACAAATGAGAGACTCTTTCCTAACTCAATAGACTCTGGAGGACAAGTACAGACGTCTCCTGTACCTACCTCCCAAACTCTACTAAGCTTGTTCGTGAGTGGTGAGACCTATGTAACCTAGAGCTCTGATACCAACTTGTCACGATCCGGATTTTCCCCCAACATCGGGACCGTGATGGCGCCTACTCGTGGTATCTAGGCAAGCCACTGTATTCATACTATCCTGTTTTTAACATAATTTTTAATTAAATAAATGCGGAATACTTTATCGAAATAGAATTAACTCATTACAAGATGAAAATCATACTGAAATCCTATACCCAAGACGTGGAGTCACCAACTCACGAACTACTACTGAATACTACACATAAGAGGTTGAAAGAAATATAACATAATTCTGTTTGTCTCGGAACAAAGAGACTACAGCTAGTAACATAAATAAAGAGAGAGACGTCGGGCCTGCGGACGTCTGCAAGCTACCTCGGTCTCAAATGTGATCAACTCCCACGCAATCGATTTACTGCTGCTGCTCCTGATCGTAACCTGGACCTGTGCAAAAACGCACGAAGTGTAGTATCAGCACAACCGACCCCATGTGCTGGTAAGTGCCTGGCCTATCCAGGCGAAGTAGTGACAAGCCAAGGACCAGACACCCACATAAACCTGTGCAATTCAACATATATGTATACCAAAGGATAACATGAAATAACCAAGTAATAACACAATAAGGGATATCTCGAAGAATTCAACAATTAACAACAGTTAATAAGTTCACAAGGAAAACAAAGTATAATGGAAACACATGTAATATCAAGTCAAGGAATAGCAAACAATTGCACGGCATCACCCTTCGTACTTTTACTCTCATCCGCACCAAATAAGCAAATAAAGTACACGGCATCACCCTTCGTTCTTTTTCTCTCATCTTCACATCCATAGTACGGTATAATTCTTCATACATGGTTCAATAACAGGGCACGTCATGATCCTTCGTGCATAATCAATAAAACATGGCACGTCATTAACCTTCGTGCATAAATAATAAATCATGGCACGGCATCACCCTTCGTGCATTATCACTCTTCCTCACCCAAATAACAATCACAGTTAAGGGCAACAAAAGAAGCAGTAATTCATAAACTGTCCCAATAAGGGCAATCAATAATTATCTTCACAACAAGCCCCGACAAGGGAGAACAATAACAATTCTACAACCTGACAAAGGTTCAACAATTCATCTGTAAATATATCTCAAAATAAGCATTTTCAACGACTCACGGTCATACTAGACGCAAGTGTATGGATGCTCGTCACCACAGCCCATACACCGCACTCGATCACGTAACACATAGCACATAATCCTATTCCCTTAAGCTAGGATAGAACAAACACTTACCACGAATGTTTATGAACAATTCAATCCGTGGAAATGTCTTTTTCTTTCAAATTTGGCTCCAATCCAATCGTATCTATACACAATTGATTTAATATCATCAATACTACTCAACAAACTAATTCTTAAGACCAAATACAACTTTTACAACATTCCGCCCGGAATAGTGAATTTCAACCCCGGGCCCACATGGTCGGAACTCGGGGTTCGGACCAAAATCCGGTTACCCATTCCCCCCACGAGTTCATGTATATAATTTGTTTCAAAATCGGACCTTAATTCGAGGTCCAATTTCCCAATTTATGAAAAACCCTATATTCTAACAAAAATAAGAAATTCTACCATGAAAACCTTTGATTTCTATTGAAAAACATGTTTAATGATGTTAGGAATTGAAAGAATTAAGTAAAAAGTGACTTACAATTGTTTTGATGAAGAAGGAATCCGTGAAGAATCGCAAATAGGTGTTTTTGGTTTGTAAAAAGTGAAGAAATGAACTGAAAATCGTGTTTTACAGGTCTCTGTGTTCACATTTGCGAACATGGGTTCGCAATTGCTAACCCCGACCAATTTCTGGAGTTTGAAAAATAAGCTAAGGCTGGGAAGTTCGCATTTGCGAACTTTTGTTCGCATTTGCGAACACTGGCAGGAACACAGGCAGTAAAGGGCATTGTTCGCATTTGCGAACTATTGTTCGCATTTGCGAACAAGGCTGGATTTGGGAATGTTCGCATTTGCGAACTATGGTTCGCATTTGCGAACATAGGCACGACAAGGGGATGTTCGCATTTGTGAACAATTGTTCGCATTTGCGAACAAGGATGGGTCATGAGGGGCTTCGCATTTGCGATCAGGATTCGCATTTGCGAGCCCTGCCTTGTTCTGCCCCCTTCGCAATTGCGAGAAATGCTTCGCAATTGCGAAGCCAACAGCTGGGTGAAAAACCAGCAGTGCAAAAATTCAGAATTTAATCCAACGGCCTATCAAATCTTTACCCGAGCCCCCGGGCTCCAAACTAAACACGTACACAACCTCAAAAACACATTATGAACTTGTTCGTGCGATCACATCGCCAATATCACATCGTTTTCATCAAATCAAGCCTCAAATTCATGATTTTCGTACTTTTGGTTTTCAAAACTTTCAAACTTGGAACTCAAGGTCCAAAACATCTCAAACGACATCCGAATGTCACCAAACTTTACAGAAATCACATATATAATATTTAAGACTTGTACCGGGCGTGGGAACCAAAATACGAACCCGATAGCAAGGTCAATTAATTCATTTCCTTTAACAATTACATCAAAAACAATTTCATAGAAAAATTCATAACTTGGGCTCTAGGCCTCGGAATTCGACTCCGGACGCATGTCCAAGTCCCATATTTTCCTACGGACCTCTCGGGACCATCCAATCTCGGGTCCGGATCCGTTTACCAATAATGTTGACCGAAGTCAACCATATCAATATTAATATCATTTTTATCCAAATTTCTCATAGAATGCATATTTTCTATCACAAAAAAATCTTTCCGGCTACATGCTCGGATCGTGCACGTAAATCGAGGCAACATGGAATGAGGTTTTCAAGGCCTCAGAAGCTCGAAATGATTAATAAAAATACTCAAGTCTCAAAGTATATATATATATAAATAAAACTGGGATAAAGAGTAGCCAGGTCCTGCGAATGTCAGCAGCTACCTCAACAAGTCTGATAACTCTGTAAAACGAGACTCCTCAGCTAAACCTCCAGCGTACATGAATCCGCACACAAAGGTGCGGGGAGTAGGGGTGAGTACTAAGTACTCAGTGAGTAATAAATATATACAACTAGCTGGAAGTAAGAAATCCACAGAATACCACATAATAAAGCTAAACTACAGTCCGATTCCTCCTACGAACAAGCAACAACAACAGTACATTACCACTATCAGAGATAATTCACAGACAAAGATGCAATGCAAAGTACATAGCCGCTCCGGCGTGTAGTCCGATCCATTTAACGTCGACGGCGCTCACTGGGGGTGTGTACAGACTCCGGAGGGGATCCTACAGCCCAAGCGCAAGTACCTCTGCGGTGTGCAGCCCGATCCTCATATCATAACAACTGCTGCGGCGTGCAGCCCGATCCATCCGCAGTCCACAACAATCATATAAGTCACACAACAACTCAATTATTATTATTTCCAGGTTCCAGTTCATAAATTATGAAAATACTTTAGCTTTTATTTAATATTTCCAAAACATGTGACTTAGCAATTCAATACGGTGATTTCCAAACCAAGACTGAGATCAGTGATTAAGCAAGTATAGCTATCACATATATAACTATCCCCTAGGGATACTACAGGTCGGCACAAGGCCCCAAATATGGCTTACATCCCACAATTATATCAAACACAGTGTTTTTCAACCACAATTATCATATCTTACTCATTCGAGATGGACCAAGTCTCAATCCCCAGTAACAATCAGTCCTGCACCTGCCACGGGGTGCGAGCCACGCCCTACTAGCGTCAGAATGTGCTAAGCCGGGGTTTCGAACCCTCAGGCTACCATATACACAAACTACTCACCTCTAGCCGGTCGAAGACTCGTCTGCGATGCCTTTTCCTTTTGAATTTTCTGCCTTGTGTGTAGACTCTAGTCAAACCACAACAGTTATATCAAATACGGGTCAAAGAAACATAACCCAATTTAATTTACACGAAATACGGCCAAATGCACTAAGTTGGTAAAACCCGACCCTGGGCCCGCTGCTCGAAAAATTCCGAAATTAGTACCAACGCGATTCTCGTCTCGCCACGAGTCCGTACATACTAGGAACTCACAATTCAGACCACAAATGGTCCTTCAAATCCTAAATTTAAGGTTTTTGCTCCAAGCCCTATTTTCTTTATTTTTAGCTATAAATTCATGAATTCCATGGATGATTCTTGTATAAAAACATGTATTTAACTCATAAAACTTACCTCCAATGATTCCCCATCGAAATCCCTTCCATTCCCGTCCAAAAGCTCTCAAGAATGACCAAAAATGGTGGAAAAATGGGTTGTTTTCGCGACTGAAATGTTTTTACATTCTGTCCGGGTACTGTAGCTAACACTATGCTATCGCATTAGATCATTGCGATTGCATAGAACAAAATTTCCGGGCACTGTAGCTTATCCTATGTGATTGCATAGAACAAAACCCTAGGTACTGTAGCTAACACTATGCGATCGCATCAGAGCATTGCGATCGCATAGAACAAAATTTCTCTGCTGCATTTTTCAACTCAAAAATTCTCGTTAGCCTTCCGAAATCACCCCGAGGCCCCCGGGACCTCAATCAAAAATACCTATACATCCTATAACATTATTCAAACTTTTTCCAATCATAAAAACATGGCCTTAAACACAAAAATCATCAAATCATGACGGATTCAAGCCTAAGTTTCAACTATAACTTCCGAAACCAACATTCAATAAAACCCGACCAAACGATGTCCGAATGACCTAAATATTTTCAAACATATCCAAAATCACCCAATGAAGCTACTGCAACCGTCAGAATTCAATTCCAACTCCCGGATCGAAATCTCACCTATCGATCGGATTCCGCCAAAATTCCAACTTAGCCAATTCAAGCCAATTTCTACATCGGACCTCCGAATTCAATTCCGATCGCTCCCCTAAGTCACAAATGACCTCCGAAAGCTAACCGAATCTCCAGAATTTGATTTTGAGCCCTCTAACCACATAGTCAACTCCAGGTTGACGTTTCATAAACAAGCTTTATTTCAAAAGGCTATTTGCCTCGTTTCCAACAAATTTCAATCCGAATTGACTCAAACTCTCCCAACATACATATTGAAACATGAACAAGCATATAATGGGAAAAGCGGTGTGATAACTCTCGTGATGACGGGCCGGGTCGTCACATTCTCCCTAACTTAAATAAACGCTCGTCCACGAGCGTACCTAGAGTTGTACTAGAAGCAACCCAATAGCTGATTGACATTGCCAAGCATATATTCGGGGTGGTACCACGTTACCCTATCTATCATAAGTCCGATAACACAATATAGCTGAACTTCCACTGTCCATCTGAACCATAAACCGCATTGCACTTGCCGAAATCATATACCAAATCCGACTCCCACGTCTATACTCAGAATACACCCGAACCAACTGTAATAGCCCATACTCGCCACTCCGGGTGAGATCACATGATGTACCAAACAACCCAATCACTCTAGACAATGGCCTCTAATCGCAACAATTTCCCACGATAACCAAATATTAACTGAAAAACCTTTTTCATTAGCTAAAGTATTATTCCAACACCTTCATATATTGCCCACGGCAACCGAATATGCGATATATCGAATCCATCTCTCAAGTCACCAATTCATGAATCCACTTCCCTATTAACTGATACCACAATAGATTTCGGAGCCAAGCCTCGATATTACCTGTCTAACCAGCTGAATCGTATGCCCGCACTCATTAATGACTCAAATGATCATTTCCGTTGTAACACACCGTACTAGTGATATGACACTTCAACACCGGCCTAAGCCACAACGAGCACAACACAGGCTCTAATAAGAAACGCTTGAACATACTCAAATCATGACAACTACCTCAAACAAGGAGCTGTAATTCAATTTCCTCAGTACCATCACAACACATAACTGAGATCTCGTCTCACATCATAGAATTAGAGTGCTTGAATCCTCCTCGAAAGGTCATAACTTCACGTGGCCTTGCCACGGCTCATGATTCCATAGAAACACTATTATTCTTGAAGCTATTCAAGTCGCCATGCTCAAAACAGTCAGCCACGCACAGATTCAGGCCTGAACTCAAGCGATCAATCTCACCCACGGTGAAACAATTAATATACACCATCAAATCTTGGAGGGACACAACCGATGAACCATTTGCCGAGCGACACCCAACACTGTTTTTCCTCGGAGACTAGGAAGTATTTACACAAGGTAACATATAGAAAAACTATTCTCCATGTCACACAGTTGCGGCGTGCAACCTGCTCAAACTAACATACCCGCGGCGGCGTGCCACCCGATCCAGATACCATACCTGTGGAGGCGTGCCACCCGATCCAAATAACCCGTGGCGGCGTGCCACCCGATCCAAGCGTAAATATCGCAAAAGGAAATGCACACCGAGTCAAATTACTCATTACAATAAACATATATATAGCCTCAAGCTCGACCACAAGAAACGCATCCTACAAAGTTTCCCTAATACCGGAACTGGATCAATAGTAGAAACCTCTGCACTGGTATCCGTCATGAAGGCCCAACTGACGAAGCAATACCTACCAGCCACCCGCTGGTCCTGGGTACAACTACCCTGCTGGAGCATACTCTGATGCACTCTGCTAAGCAATTTGTGCCATTTTCGACATAGTCCATATCACATTCGTCTAGGCAACCTGACTTATGACAACCAGTCTGCAATCAAGTATCATACCCCAAATTCATCATATCAAGCTAAGAGAGAGCCACTAGGGCTTCCAATTTCCAATGATCACTAAACAGTGCCGATACACACGATATAAAACCATTGCATAGGCGGATTACGAAGACTTCTAGTCTCCGTCACCTGTATAACACATGAATCACCATGCCTGATTCCACACTCCACTGTATGAATACATAACACATATCAAGCATCCATTCATACCACAAAAGTCATTCAAAAATTTCCATATGCCATCATCAACTCAATCATCACAGTCGATCCAACAAGAGAATACCACCATACCACTAGATATTATCAGTTCACAGTACCTTGCACCTTTTTTACCATATACCCTGCCAAATCACTAGAATAGCAGTATCATTTTTTCCTTAATCACCAGAAAGATCGATTCTTAGATAACCTGCAGCTGCTCGCGCTGCTCAATAATTTTTTTTTTGACTTCCCGTATATTATGAACTGATCTAAAATCCTTGAACATGCCATTACCAACTTTCCATAACACATCGCATATACCATATCACACTGAGATAACATGGAAACTTATATCCTTTTCCTACGCTGCAAACATCGACGCACTCTACTAGTCAAGGACCTTTATGATCCCATATAGAAGAAAAGTCATTGCACATTCCATGCCTCGCATACCGACAAGAATATACTCACTTTCAAACCACAGTAGAACACATCACAAACTCTTTCTCCCAAACCATTGCATAACTTTAACTGTCAGGACTGAGTCCTTATACCCACATCGAGCTATGGAACTGCCAGCACTCAAGAGTTTTGTTGCACAATATTTGCAAGACTCATTACTTCGAACACCTACCAGGAATTAATCGTATCCTTATCACACCGTTTCAATTTATCAACAAGTTGTTCCATTTACCCAATTTCTTTTCTGATTCATCTTTAATTTAGTACTAGCCTTTACTGTAGCACAACATTATCTCAACTCATATTACCACACGAGCCTCATACACAAGACTACACGGTCTAAGTCTCACAGGCCACTGAATACTCTCTCAATGCTTCCCAGAAGTACTACATTCTACAATACTTTGTTTTGAAGAACTTCCTGCGATTTCGAATTCGTTATCATTACTTCCCAACACAGATACATAGAATCCCCTTATTCACATAACATACACAAGTCTTGATTCCTTCTAACGAAACCACCGTCTTTAGCCATATACACAATCTTAAGATACCTTGCCGTTACAAGCAAAGTCTTAAACACCGCAAGGCCATTCTCGGGCGTCATTCACGCTTATTCAATTATAATTCAACTATCTTATTGGACAAGACCACTTGCTTTGTTAGAACTCTGACACTGCAGAACATGATTACATACAGATGCACTTAGCTATCTTTCTTTTCTATACATCGAACATTCTTTACCAACAGCAGTTCAAACCATCCTAGTATTTCTTCATATCTACGAAGCACCATAACCTTTATCAGGATTTTCCCCAACATACTTAGAGATAGAACCAACATAGCACACCACAATGCAATCAGTTAATCAATAACAACTTCCCTAACTTAGCTCGAAGCCATACATCAAAGCATTTTTAGCCGCTCATAGCATTCTTTACTCAAATGATGCCACAATGTTATGGTGAGATTAAACTCAAGTCATTTACAAGCTTGACAAAGACTTGAATCATCAGAGACCTTAACTCTTATGCGACTCTTGCATTTATACACACACCACAGTTAAGCCTACACGCTTTAGCTGACAGAAATCTTTTCTAAGTCCCAAAATGTTCAAAAATTTCGGCAGAGTTACCTTTGTAAATTAGCATATCCACCTGCCAGAGAATCACCAAACCATTCTAACAATACATCCACAACTCAACAAGACATCACAATGTATTTCAACAACATTAAATCTCAATACTATACGAATCATATTATCACAATTCATACCTGAACCTGCGCTACACTTGCTCGCATCATAACATATATCAAATACCCTTCAATTACACATTCGAATCCACCCACCTACTTTGCATCAAGCTTGTATTTCAGTAGAACACCTTCCACCAGGATATACATAGCATAATAACTTTATTCTTCCTGAGTCTAAACTCGTTTTACTAGACATAAGGCACTTTAACTTCCAACTAAGAGATATGATAAATATTCACCACGCCCATAGCTCGGGGCTTCAAAACAGATTACAATAAGGATCTAACACCTGACAGCTCGTACATTATTAAGCTGCCATTTCCACAGTTAGGGACAATACCGGTCATATAAGTTTCATAATACTAGCTCATAAAATCAGCACCTTGGTGCTCATGTCATAGACAAAGATCTAGCCTCAAGTCCTCCCAACTGGCCAACATGAACTCGTAGAGATTATATCTCGCCCCTCGACCAGGGAATCAGAAGCCATCAAGGCAATTATATTACTGAGCGCTCGATGCGTACACAGGCGTGTGGAAGGAATTTCAAAGATTATATCTCAAGCTGAATCAAATCGCACGACAGAGTTCAAGAAATGTGAAGTGTTTCCTAAAGGTTTGCAGCCTCCCGAGGATAAATACGGGCGTCCCCGTACCGATCCACGAGACTCTACCAACCGGCTCAAGACTCATGAGGCCTAGTAACCTAGGCTCTGATACCAACTTGTCACAACCCCAAAACCCGGTCGTGATGGCGCCCAACACACCTGCTAGGCAAGCTGGACCATTCACACTCTCATCCCGAGCATGAAGCTCAAATCAATTACCTGAATATTATTATCAAAAATAAAGCTAAACTGAATAGTCACTCCAAAGATCTAGGGTCACGAGTCTAGAGCCTCTAACATGATCGGATACAATATCTAAACCAAATACTCAAGTATGAATAATGTGTATACAAAGGAAAACTGGAATAAGAAGAGATGCCAGGTCCTGCGAGCGCCAGCAGCTACCTCAGCAACTCGTATAAATATTGATAAAAGCTGGAGTGCTCATATATCCCTCCTGTGTATCTGAATCTGCACACAAAGGTGCAGGGAGTAGGGGTGAGTACTAAGTACTCAGTGAGTAATAAATATATACAAGTAGCTGAAAGTAAGAAATCCACAGAATACCACATAATTAAGCTAAACTACAGTCCGATTCCTCCTACGAACTAGCAACAACAATAGTACATTACAACTATCAGAGATAATTCACAAACAACAATGCAATGAAAAGCACATAACCGCTACGGCGTGGACGCTCACCGGGGGTGTGTATAGACTCCGGAGGGGCTCCTACAGCCCAAGCGCAAATACCGCTGCGGCGTGCAGCCCGATCCTCATATCAAAACAATCGCTGCAGCGTGCAGCCCAATCCATCCTCAGTCCACAACAATCATATAAGTCACACAACATCTCAATTATTATTATTTCCAGGTTCCAGTTCATAAATTATGAAAATACTTTAACTTTTATTTAATTTTTCCAAAACATGTGACTTAGCAATTCAATACGGTGATTTCCAAACCAGTACTAAGATCAGTGATTAAGCAAGTATAGCTATCGCATATATAACTATCCCATAGGGATACTACAGGTCGGAACAAGGCCCTAAATACGGCTTACAGCCCACAATTATATCAAACACGGTGTTTTTCAACCACAATTATCATATCATACTCATTCGGGATGGACTAAGTCTCAATCCCCAGTCACAATCAGTCCCGCACCTGCCACGGGGTGCGAGCCACGCCCTACTAGCATCACAATGTGCTAAGCCAGGGTTTCGAACCCTCAGGCTACTATATACACAAACTACTCACCTCTACCGATCGAAGACTCGTCCGCGATGCCTTTTACTTTTGAATTTGCCGCCTCGTGTGTAGAATCTAGTCAAACCACAACAATTATATCAAATACGGGTCAAAGAAACATAACCCAATTCAGTTTACACGAAATACGCCTAGATGCACTAAGTTGGTAAAACCCGACCCTGGGCCCGCTGCTCGAAAAATTCCAAAATTAGTACCAACGCGATCCTCATCTCTCCATGAATCCGTACATACCAAGAACTCCCAATTCGGGCCACAAAATGGTCCTTCAAATCCTAAATTTAAGGTTTTTGCTCCAAGCCCTATTTTCTTGATCTTTAGCTATAAATTCATGAATTCCACGGATGATTCTTGTATAAAAACATGTATTTAACTCATAAAACTTACCTCCAGCGATTCCCCATCGAAATCCCTTCCATTCTCGTCCAAAAGCTCTCAAGAATGACCAAAATGGTGGAAACATGGGTTGTTTTCGCAACTGAAATGTTTTTAACATTCTGTCCGGGTACTGTAGCTAACACTATGTGATCGCATTAGATCATTGCGATCGCATAGAATAAAATTTTCGGGCAATGTAGCTTAGCCTATGCGATTGCATAGAACAAAATCCCGGGTACTGTAGCTAACACTATGCGATCGCATCAGAGCATTGCGATCGCATAGAACAAAATTTCTCTGCAATTTTTCTGCTGCATTTTTCAACTCAAAAATTCCCGTTAGCCATCCGAAATCACCCCGAGGCCCCCGGACCTCAATCAAAAATACCTATACATCCTTTAACGTTATTCAAACTTGTTCCAATCATAAAAACATATCCTTAAACACAAAAATCATCAAATCATGACGAATGCAAGCCTAAGTTTCAACTATAACTTCCGAAACCAACATTCAATCAAAAACCCGACCAAACGATGTCCGAATGACCTAAAAATTTGTAGACATATCCAAAATCACCCAACAAAGCTACTGCAACTGTCAGAATTCCATTCCTACTCCCGAATCAAAATCTTACCTATCGATCGGATTCCGCCAAAATTCCAACTTAGCCAATTCAAGCCTATTTCTACACCGGACCTCCGAATTCAATTCCGATCGCTCCCCTAACTCACAAATGACCTCCCGAACCTAACTGAATCACTGGAATTTGATTCTGAGCCCTCTAACCACATAGTATACTCCAGGTTGACTTTTCATAAATAAGCTTCATTGCAAAAGGCTATTTGCCTCGTTTCCAACCAATTTCAATCCGAATTGACTCAAACTCTCCCAACATACATATTGAAACATGAACAAGCATATAATGGGAAAACGGGGTGACAACTCTCGTGACGACGGGCCGGGTCGTCACAAGTTTTAGATGAAATCCCTCTTTCATCCTCTATTTATGTCCCTTCTATTTCTGTCCCTTCTGTTCCTCCCATTATTTCAGGTGTTGAACTTTCTACTTCGTCCATTCCTCTTTCTTTACCAATTTCAGCCCCCTTACCTATTCCAATCTCTTCAAATTCTACTGTTTTCACCTCTTCTACCGTCCCTCGTTCAATAGTTGCCCATTCTTTTGTTAGTCATGTAGAGGAGGGTTCTAGTAGCAGGAGTATGGCGATGAGGAGCATGACACTTGAGGTTCCCGCTAATAGCAGTCTTTTAAGGAAGTCAGGTGGAGCAGACATTTGGCTTGAACTCTTAATTGGGTAAGTGGAGAAAAGGAAAATGGATAGTCACAGCTATTTGACTTTGATGAACGATATAGTTCGTTGTACCTTGAAGGTATTTTCCTTTCCTTTTTTCTTTTTAGAAGAAAACTATCCTTTTAATTCTCACTTATATATACCATTTTTGTAGGCTAATCTTATAGGCACGGAACTCATAGGAAGAGTTTCCCTTTTAGATAAGAAGGCTCGTGAAGCTGACCGAGTTGTTCTTGAGGCTAAGAAGACAGCTAAGGAAGCTGATCTTAAAGCAACCAATTGGCAAGAGCATTTAAAAAATGCTCAGAAAAAGATAAAGAATTTGTAAGAGAGCAATCGCACTCTAGAGCAACAGAATCAAGTTCTAACTTATGAATTAGATGGAGTCAAGGCCTCTTTTAGCAAACTGGAGAAGGAAAGAGGGCGCCAGGAATGTACTTTTTCCGAACAATTATCAAAGTCAAGTGAGAAGATTAGATAACTTAAAGTTTTGTTGTGTAAGAAAGAAAAATACGCAGGAGCTGGTACAAAACGTATCTCAAGCTCAAGCTAATTTACAAACTTCTTCTGATAAGGCTCGTGCCTTAGAATATTCCAGTGCCTCCCTTGAAGCTACCCTTAATGCCACTTTGAATGAAAACCAAACATTGAAAAATGATCTTACCTCGTGGCAAAGGGATTATGCACTTCTTGAGGAGAGATTTGATTTAGAAGTGAGTTGGGCTTTCCTAACCTCCCGTCGTGATGCTTTAATAGAGGCTAGTCAAGAGATCTTTGATTTACAATTGGAATTGGCAAAAGTTTTAAAGACTATTGAAATGACTCAAAAACCACTTCTCTTTCCTTCTCCATCAGATGAGACTCATGTGGCTGAAGAACCTTCCAATGAGGGAGCCGCTATACTGAAGTTGAGAATGTTGCAATTTCGGCCCCTGAGGATGAAACTTTAATAACTCAGCTTGCAGAAGTTGAAGTTCCCGTGACACTTGCTTCCCTCAATGATCCTAACATTCCAACTGCTGCTACTCCTTTAGAAGTTGATTCTGTACCTATGATTGCTTCTGAAAATGAAGTTATAATATTGCAACTTCAGAAAATCCAACCCCTTCAGTAACAAGTTGAAAATTTTAGTTTTTCCCTTGATTTTTAAAGGATTTTATGGGTTAAGTCCCCAGTTACTTAAGTGGGAGTTTGTAAAGAATTTTTGTATGACTAAATCTTTTATATTAAGAAGTTGTCGATATACATAAACTGCCCCTTCAAATTATCCTCAACGACCAGCTAAACATCTCAAGTGAGCCTATTTTCAATTAGACCCTTTTATTTATTTACAAAAAAGATCAGCTAAACACCCGACCATGTCATCCCCCATTGTGTGAAGTCCACTCTCTGGGATGCGAGTTGCAACCTAAAATTAGTTTTTTTTTTACTAAAATGATGCGGACCCCACTTAATTTTCAACCCCCTTCTCCTCCACCATTCAACACCTTTCTCTACACTAAATCACCTCTGCCTCCATTACAAAATAACAAAATTACCAAATATATTATCACATCAAATTCAACAATTTTTTCATACCACATTTTTCAACAAATTTTTCTTTCATCCATCTAATTATCCAACACAACAACCATTTTGATAGAAGAAATGAAGGTTGCCGGAAATATTTAACCCATCCACCAACGGGTTAAAAAATGAAGGTTGTCGAAAATGAAGACCCTACAAATTGACTAAAGCTAAAGTTATCTCTACATCATTTCTTGTGAACTTCAACCAAGGAAATCTTGAAAATACGAAAGGCTCATCTGCTGAATAGCTCTAGCCTAAGGATGTTCTATGCCAAGAAGTTGGTATAGGGTCGTGGAAAAAATACTCATACCAAAGAAAAAGTACCTCGAGATACCAAATATTTCAGCAGATTGTTGAGTCCATCCAAGAAATGAATCAGATATTATACATGTTGATGGTTGTAAACCTGTCACGCCCCAAATCGAGGAACATGACCGGCGCCTGACCGGGTTGCCCCAGTCAAGCGGACCCTGGGTGCCTTTCATTCCCACGCGTTACCCCTGTGTTGATTGTTTCTCATTAACCAAATATCTTACTAACCATGAATGATTTCACATTAAACAAATAAAACCATACGAGTGATTCATTAACAAGTTTGCAGTTTTTACAACGCCCGACATAACATAATGTATACATAAGACTGGAGTCCCACAGTTTACATGTCTATAGAGCCTCTAGGATACAAAAAAAAGGGAATACAATACTTGCCGGTAACAAGGCTCCGGCTATACCTTACAAAACCAAAATGAAATATAAACAAAAGTGACATGAACCACACAGGGCCCCAAGGAAGAAAGGGGCTCACCAAAACGGGCAGTGGAAGGAGAAGGATACTACTGCCGATGAGCTGAAGTGCCTGCTACTGATCCACCTACAATCATAACACGAATGTAGCGTCCCCGGCAAAAGGGACGTCAGTACACTTGAATTGTACTGGTATGTATGGACAAACTTTGTCCCAAGCAAACTCAAGCCATTAAATTACATCAACAATTAATTAAGCCACCCAACCATGTTTCCACGTTTTCCTCATTTCAAATAATTCTCAACACAAAGCACTTTCTACGATCAACCAATTTAATAATAACCAATCAATCACATAAAGCACAAGTAGTCAAACAAAGGGGCAATCAGTGCCCCACAGGTTGCAAACTCTCCTGTTGTCTCCTTTCACAATTTCACATTATTGATTTTTGTATCAATTTTCAATAGCGATTTCGATCGCTTTCCATCCTTATTGCCCCGACCACCCTTATTACCTCGGCCACCCTTATCACCCCAACCCACACCTTATTTCCTCACATTGCGGCGCGCAACACGACCCCACCTTACAGTTTAAAACACAACAATTTCAAACAGCAGATAAGGTACTACACACAGTTTCAACAAGTTCGAATAAGCAACTTGCACATTGTTTCATGTTCTCAATTATTTTTCAAATCAATATCACAACCATGTTACAATATTTCCACAATTCAAGTGTTTCATCTCTTTCCACAATAAACAAATTCTCAAGCGTTTTGTTTGTTTTACACAAGGTGCCATATAGGCCATCATAATCATTATTCACAATTCTTTACCCATTTCGACTCTCATTTAATTTTCGGTTCATATTCTATACCACATCACTCATATTTCAACAACAACTTTGAGAATTTCACACAATTTGTCAAATTAACATTAACCAAGCAATTTTCACATATATAGGCGATTTCACAAGAATCAAAATTAGCCAAACATAGCTGGTGATGAGTTTTCTTCCTACTTTATGCTTACCCAAGATATCCTACTCTTGCCAACTTTGTTCTTGAAGACTCTTACTTCTACTCACTTCTTTTTACTAGAAATCAAGTTCAATAATCATGCATGAGTGTAAAAATTCTATTTTCAAAAGCTATTATATGCAAACCTCTCTTTACCCAATTAAAACTGAAAATCAAAGAAAATAGTTAGGGTTTTTACCTTGAAAAGATTGGGGAAGTTGAATCCTTGCCCTAGGATCCCTTGGAATTAAGTGGTTGGAACAATCTTTGAAGATGAAAAACTTCTTTCTCTAAAACCCTTCTATTCTCTCTCTAATTTTGGTAAGATGATATGAGAAAATGAGGGTGAAAGGTGTTATATTAAAGAAGAGATCGGGTAAAAATATTACAAAAATCTGGACCGGGTCAATTATGCGGTGCACTTTGCGACCGCAGAATCAACATGCGGTCCGCATAGTGACCGCAAAATGGCCTCAAAATTACACAAGGTTCTGTTACAGAATGCGACCAATATGCGGTCCGCATTCTTGATCTGCGGTCACAAAGTGCACCGCAGATTCACTATGCGATCGCATATCGACCGCATTTTCAACATGATTTTTGGGAGGCTTCTGTTAAGCTTTGCGGCAAGAATGCGGTCCGCAAAACAAGTTTGCGGTCGCATTCTTGACCGCATATTTGACACTTTTCTGGAAAACTTTATTCTCTACATTTTTTGACACTTAAATCACTACCAAGGGTCCGAACCGCGGCGAGCAAGCTCGCCGCGAAGAATTCTACGCATTCCTAACACATTATTCGGACCATGACACCACAGCTACTAGGTTTTATGCACAAACTTTTTACGGGGCCTTACAAAACCCATCTACCATCATTCTTGTTCTTAGAGAAGGTGGCGTGAAAAGCATAACAAGTAGTGCTATTATAAGTACCCATTTGCAGCAATATCTGGTCATCTGGGAAAGGCAACGAGACAGAACGGTATTGGTAGGAAGGGGTTCTTTGACAACAGAAAATGAACTTGGAGGTGGGGGAGGAGAAAGGGACGCTGGAGAAGGGTTTTTTCATTTTAAATGTTTTTTGTTTTTTTTTTGGTTAGTTTGTGTTAAGTTTGAATTACAAATTACATGTTTCGTTCACTGATTGGCTCATTTGGAAAGTGTAACTCACGCATATGATATGTTGTACCGGGGTGTCTATTTGATTTAGTTAACAGACACTTGAAGTGTCTACTTGATAAATATGTATGTTGAGTTGTTCAAATGATAGTTGTGGACAACTTAGAGGGGCTATTTATGTATTTCTCCTAATAAGTTTTATAAGTACTTCTTTATATTTTATTCTTACCTATCTTCTTATTTAGGACTTATAGAATAATTTAGAATTTTTATTTTTTGAAAATGCTTTATGATTCTTCTCACGGAATATCAATATGAGGTTTATAAAAAGAGGGCCATTTTTATATATTGACACATAATGAAGAAGACGTCTCAACTTCATAACGGTGTCATGATACGATGAAAGAAGTAGGAAAACACATGTTTTCGTACGAAGCAACTTTGACAAGTTTTTATTCATGAACTTGAATAAGCTTTTGAGTGATACATGCATTACGTACATCTATAACTTCCTCGCAACTGTTTTTCTTGTAACAGATTTCTTTATATGATATGAAATAAATAGACAAGGTTTTTCTTCATTACCTATTTCAGTACATAGTCATGACCCTATCTTTATGTATTTAGGAAGGGTTTGAGAAGTGACTTTGCTTACAATATTAAAATGAATGTTTTACGTTGAGCGCTGAAGACTGCACAACTTCTTCTTAACACTTGTCTTGTTGTGGCTGAACCTTGATGAATTTTTTCTTGGTACTCGTGTCTAAATGTTGAGTAACTTTTGCTCGATATTCGTATATGTTTTTCTGCACAAGTTCATGTATAGTATATGGTCCCCCAAGTTTTTGAGCGCTGAAGAATGAAGCCTCGAGCATTTGTTGCATCTATTTGATTGGACCTTTTCCTGAAATAGGAAAATATATGGGACTCAGAGGTACAATTATAGATGAAGATTGCCTAACCCGTGTATATTTTCATCAGATTGATATAACCCTAGGCACGAAATTTAAGGATATTCCATTTTGCCGTGTAGGTTGTGACTCATCATTTGGTATGAGTTAGGGTTTGTGCCTAGCATCTAAACCGTTAGTAAAACTTTAATAATTCAAAAAGAAAAAATGTAATCATAAAGATACCATCCATTGTTTCTAACTCATAGGTCGCCTTCCCTGCAGTGTTACTAATTCTATGGGGTCCCTTCCCTATTGGACTGAGCTTTCCATAGTGAGCATCCTTTGTGGATTGGAACACCTTTTGAACACAAAGTCCCCAGTTTTGAAGAACCTGGGATAAGCTCTCTTGTTGTAGTATAGTTTAATAACTTGCTTTTGAGTTTTGCTGGCTGTAACAGTCCCCAATATTTGATTAACGACAAGTTGAGAGTCACTCTTGATCACAATCTGGATTATGCCAAGTTCCCCTACTTATTCTAACAGCAATTATAGCCTCATACTCTACTTCATTGTTAGTCATAAAATGACATTTCATAATACATCAAATAGTTCTAAAAGAGGTACGCGAAACATTACTAGGCCTATGCCTTTTATATTAGATGAATCATTAGCAAATGAGATCCAAGTTTATGGGTTTGGACCATTTATAACTTTTGACCCTTCTTCTAAATGTATTCTTTGACTGAAACCAGCTATGGAACCAGTTAACTCTTGAGATTTTATGACAACTTTACGTTGATAACTAGTTTCATATTCGCTTAATTCTACAACCCATTCTTGATAACTCATGTTTATGCAAAATGTTTCATAGTGAAAAAACAATAATCATAACAAGGGAATGGGATTGGAAATAAGGTCTCAATTTCCCAGATTCCATGATTAAAACTAAAGCTAATTTTTCTAGTTGTGGGTATTGTGTCCCAGCATTTAACAAAGATTTACTTACGTAATAAATAAGAGATTGTTTACCTTGATCTTTTTGAATTTAGACAGCGCTTACCACAACTTCCGATAAAAATAAATGGACAGCTTTTCACCCACCCTTGGTCCTTCCGGATTGACCCAATCTTGAATAGATTTTGGGATTTCTCCTTGCTTCACATAGTTTTTGAAAGCTTTCTCCTTTCCTTTCGTTTTATGATCGTGCAAGGTGGGTCTTTATTTAGTTTGTGAGTTACCACATCCGATGGTATCCCTGTCATATCAACATGGGGCCAAGCAAAATAATATGCGTTAGTTTTCAAGAATTTAATTAACTTACCTCTCGTATCTGAGCTTAAGTCGGCTCCCACGCAAATTCTTCATTCAGGCCATTGTCCAAAATAGTATCACATGACTGAACTCCTTAATTGATGGTTTGATGTTTTCATCCTCTTCTGGTTTTTAGATTATATCAGATTTAGAGTTTAAACCTGGCTTCCCTTGATTATTTGGGTGTTGGTCTGTGTTTCCTTTGATGTTATATACATCACTCGTACCTATTACAATATTAATACTCCTAGCTGTATGTTGTTCCCCATGAATTTTACAGATTCCCCATGGTGATGAGAATTTCATAACTTGATGAAGGTTTGACGAGATAACGCCCATGGTCTCCCCATGATTATATTATATGCCATCTCCATATCCACTACCAGAAATTTGGTATCTTTCACAACACCCTCTGCAAAAGTTGTTAGAGTTACCTCTTCTTTAGTTACTACATGGAATTATCGAATCCCGATAGAGTATGCGCATTTGGAATAATCTTATCCTCCATTTGCATTTCTCGCAACACCCTTAATAGGATAACATTTGTAGAACTTCTTGGATCAATCAAAACTCTTTTTATTTTAATATCATGTACGAGTAAAGATATTTCCAGTGCATCGTTATGGGGGTGATTACTCCTTCCATGTCTGCATCATTATAAGCGATAACTTCATCCTCTAATATTTGGCGCACACATTTCCCGTGCATGATTGTGACTTTGGAAACATTGTTTCAAGCTTCATACGTCACCCCATAAATACATTCTCCCCCGCTTATAACATTCACGGTCCTCTTGGGTGACGAGGGCTTTGGTGGCTCTTGTCTGTTTTTCATGTAAGCTTGCTTTCCTTTCTTACTAAATAACTCAGTGAGATAACCTTATTTCAATAGATGGTCCACTTCACTCTGTAAGAATCTGCCTTCTGAAGTCATATGCCCGTGATCATTATGAAATTCACACCAATGATCTGGATTGCTCTTGTTTGGATTTGACTGCATCTCCTTCGGCCATCGTACCTTATCTCTCATGCTTCGCAAAACAGCTACGAGCTCGGAGGTGGTAACATTGAAATTATCCCCACCGAATCCTGCCTTCAAACTTCCATCATCATCATGTGGCTCTTGTCTGTTTCTATCATTTTTAGACCTCGAAGAAGAGCCATATTCCTTGTTTCTTGATTTTTTATCATATCATTGATTTTCCTGTTTTGTTCTTGAATCTTTTCCTGCAGGGTCCAAATATGGATTGTATATATTTTTACCTAATCTTTTTTAAGTTTCGGACCTTCTGGATCTGCTCCTTTCATCATGGGAGTGTTGAGGTATGTTATCCTCTTCAATTCTGAGTTTTGTGCTATACTTGTTATATATATCGTTCTAAGTGGTTGCGAGAAATTCACGAAGGCTTTCTTTAAGCCTTCTCGTGGCTTCCGAACTTTTATCATTCAAATTGCTTGTAAAAGCTATTGCAGCCCAATTATCTGATACACGGGGTAAAGTCCTTCGTTCTTGTTGAAACCTATCAATAAAATCTCTGAGTAACTCTGTATCTGATTGTTTAATTTTGAAAATGTCCTCCATTCTTTTTTCAACCTTTTGCGCTCCCGAGTGTGCTTTTATGAAAGAATCTGCAAACTCAGCAAAAACGTTTATAGTATTTTCAGGCAAAAGAGAATACCAGATTAGTGCACCCTTAGTGAGTGTTTCTCCAAATTTTTTGACCAATACAGACTCAATCTCCTATTTAGTCAAATCATTTCCTTTGACTCCAGTAGTGAAAGCTGTCACGTGATCTCGTGGGTCGATCGTGCCGTCATATTTTGAAATGTCAGGCATTTTAAACTTTTTAGGGATAGGAAGAGGAGCAACACTTGGTTTCCATGGTTGCTGTGTGTACTTATCCGCTTTTATACCTTTGATTATTGGGGGAACACCAGGTATCTGTTCGATCTGCTCGCTTTGCTCTTTGAGCTGTGCCTGCAAAGTTAGTACCAAATTTTGTAAACAAGAATTATTTGCATTACCTGGATCCATTTCTCATGGTTCACTGGGGGTCCCTTCGTTTGTGTTATAAAGGCCAGAACGAGGATTCTCAAATGTATTGTTATTAGAAGAAGGAGTAGGTGGAGCAATGGGCAACCGATTAACTAACGCTTAAAGAGCTTGGCTAACCCGTGTATCAATTACTCTTTGTAGAGCTTCCTCTGGTCCCTCGAAATGTTCTGACTGCTCTTTCTTATCAGCATGTGATACAGGTACAAGAGTACCCTCACGAGACTGCGCGTGGAGAGGTTTTCAGGGGAATGAACTATGTTAACATTGTGCAAGTCCCCTTGAGCATGAGAGATTTGGTTTTCAACAGCATTGAGATTATTGTTGTTGGTGTTTGACATGATGTTAACAATAAGTAGAATGTGCAAGCTTGGAAATAATAGATTATCAGATTCCTGGTAACATAACCAATTTGTTTAACCAAAATATGCAATTTCAGTTAAAACTAAAAAATAAGAAAAAAATCGTGTTACTGATAATCAAGAGACCAAAAAATATAATAGGCTTTCTCTGAATAAAAATAAGCAATAAAAAAATTTGTATTCCAATATGATGTCAATGATTTTTCGTGTCCTTACAAATGATAAAACTTCTTCCTTTTATAGCTGGTCCCAGGTAAAAGAATGAAACAGAAGCTTTAATGAGACAATTTTGAGTAGTAAATGACATTGAATAAGCTGTTACACAATCATTCCTATTAAATGCCAATTTTCCAACGTATCAGATACTTAATACAGAATTTGGACTCCTTTTCGTGTTCAGATTCATAAGATTAATGCCTTTCCGTTGGCTTTAAATGATTCGATTGAGTACGAGACTCGTGTCTAAAATCGCTTTTCGTGCATGTTTACTTTTTTTCCCCGTATCTTCTATCACCAAATTATTATCATTTGAATCTGCAAGAATCCCCGGACTTAAATGCTTCATTTAGGTACGAGATACGTATCTATATTGCACCTCATGTCTATTCTGAGTTCTTCTTCTCAATTAAATATTATTTATTGATTTTTTTACCAATGCACGTGTCATGCCATGTCACCTTTAATATAAATTTATTTTTTTCCCGATACAAACAGTCCATACCAAGTATGTTATATTTAGTTATGGTTGTTGGTTTATCATAGCAAGATAACTTCTAGTTATAGAGTAGTTGCCTCTTGGATTTAGGCTATATCTACCTTGTGAGTACCATCCTTGGATCACTCCTTTTAAAGAGTTTAGTTTCCTCCAATACCAGCTACTATCAGTAGGAGGACTATGATTCCAATTATTCCTATCATCTTTCATATATACGCCATGAATCCAACTTACCCTAACAAACTTTTTGTTCATTACTAATTGCCACATTAACTTTCTTACTGATGCTATATTCCATATTTTACAACCTTTCACATTCAATCCGCCTAGTTTCTTAGGAAAACAGAGTTTCTCCCATGCAACCAAGGCTATTTTCTTCAGGCCCTCAATCTCCCCCACAGATAATCTCTACACACTACTAGAAATTGGAGCTATGGCAACGCTTTTTTTTGCTACGGATCCATAACCATTGCTATGGATCCTCTACTGTTATGGTTATAACCGTTACAAACAATTACTGGAACTACTGGAACTCTTAGCAATTAAATTGTTGCAATAGGATAAATAACCATCCCTTTAGAGTCATATATGGCAACGGTTCGGATAACCATAGCCATAGGTACATATATGGTAACGGTTAAACATATATGTTACGGTGATTTAAGTTCCCTCCTTTATTTTCACCCCAAATATTAACACCCGCTAAAATACAGTGGGGCCCATATCTAACTATTATTATTATTTTAGTTTTATTAATCAAAAATATATATAGGAAACACCCCTAAAAATCCCTAATTCATTCATATCTTGCGATAAGCGCTCACAGCTCTGCAAATTATCAAGCTCCTCTGGAATCCATCGAGTTTCTCTGCAAATTATCAAGCTCCTCTCTAATCGATTTCTCTGCAAATTATGAAGCTCCTCTTCCATCGATCGAGTTTCCAGTTTCCCAAAAATCATCGGCAATTATTAAGCTCAGAAAAATCATAGTCTTCTCCTCTATTCAAACGATCGAAATCACCTCCAGCCTTCAGAATTGATCAGGGTTACATTCTTTATTGTGGTACTTTTGCAGCAGTAGTGCATGATTTCTGTCAAAGAGGATACCTGCTGCAATAAAGGAGGGCCGGCCTGAAGTGGTGTCTGTTTGGAGGATCGGGCAGAAGCTTTGGACGAGAGACTACGTGGGTGTGTATATGGCTATTCGAGAATTCAGCTGGACTCCTGATGTTCAGCCAATTGTGGCTTCCTTTGCAGGCAAGTTGGTGCATTTTCCTGCTATTTATTATTATTTAAAATTATTCTATATAATAGAGCAGATGGTGGAGATTTCGTTGATCATCTTCTGTTAATCGATGGAACTAGTCTAGTTAGTTTTTGTTGAATTCTTTACATAAGTTTCTCCATAAGTCATCATTTAGCAATAGGCCGACATTCTTTTTGTCCTTGATGAAAAATACTAGTAATTATTTTGAAATCTCAATGAAAATAAGTTTCTACTTGGTATTTTACAAGGGATCAACATTCTCTTTTGTCCCTGTCAAAAACCTAGAAGGATTTGTTTTCTTTCCCGAAGGTTATTAAGATAGATATTGGAATATATGAATGACTAAGAATTGGGATTTATAAGCTAAGTGCCTAAGACTGTTACCTATTTTTAATGTGGATCAAGTTACATGTAAGGATTGACAATGTATTGCCAGTGTTGTGAATTAGAAATTTTTTTGAATATGCTTTAATCACAAGTTGAGCTGCACTCTAGGATTAACCATTGGAGTTTGATAATGGCTTGAGACTAGAATGTTTTTCTATGAACTTATCTCAAAGGCATAAAGTCAAAAGGCCACTTTCAGTTAAACAACTTAAGTGAGCAGGGAGAATCATTCTACCATTCTGTATGTCATGGTATAACAAGGAGAAAATTGAAATAATATCTTCTACTAGCAATGGGCCAGTGGCTGGTTTGGTAAGAAACAGTCACTGTAAGCAAGTTTTATCTTGTTGAGCTTATTATTTTAGGCTGGGTTTAGTGGTGCGATCCCCTAGAAAGGGAGAACATATGGTGTTGCCTTTTTCTCAATCGCGGTCAATTTTGTTCCTCCTTTGATCTTGTGATTGTCGGTTGGGGAGTATCAACTCTATGCTTTAATCTTAGCATTGAAAAACTTATTGATCTAGAAAATTATGGATAATGTTCTTTTGAATAATGTCTCTGTGCTCCTATTTCTTCCTTGTTAATTTTTCTCTGCATTCATGTTTGTTAGTTACTCTCATTTGAGTTGGGCGAGCTTAATATGTTCCTGTTGTCGGCATGTTTAATTCTGACAAGGCATTGGATTTATTAATACAAGGTTTGTATAAACTCTTTCTACTAACATTTACTTTGCGCAACCCTATTCTTATACAGGCCCCAGCTGAATAGAAGAAAGCTAACAGTTTTGTCGAGGATTTTGTCATGGGAGGGGTTTCTACTGTAGTGTCAAAGACAGCTGCAGCTCCAATCGAGAGAGTCAAGCTCTTGATTCAGAATCAGGATGAGATGATAAAATCTGGTAGACTTTCTGAACCTTACAAAGGATTACGGACTGTTTTGGCAGAAGTATTAAGGATGAAGGCGTCATTGCTCTTCGGAGAGGCAATACTGCAAATGTCATCTGATACTTCCCGAATCAGGTTGGCAGTCCTAACTTTCTGTTGGTTGGTCCCTATTCATTCTGTCTACAATGTCAATAGCTACTTAAACTTTATCCCTACACTTAGCAGAGGCCCTTATCTGCTTTTTGATCGCCCTTTAGTCCAAAGATTGTTGTTACTTACCTACGAGACAGTTACAAAGGCATACTACAATAGAATATAGATCATACAAATTAGTTTTGCCATCATTACTACGAAGCTTTTACTGTTATTGTTGTATTGACTTTGAGACATCATGATCTGTCTAAGGATGTGCGTTATCTTGGCCATAGTGTATGTACATTTGTGTATCTTAGCTATTTTTGTGGTCACTGGGACATCATTATGTGTCCTCCTGGATAAGTCCTGGATATGAGTACATTTTGCCATCATTACTAAAATGCATTATTTATTTGTTATAATGATTGTGAACCTTTATGAATCTTTCTTCTGTTATAAAATAATCAAAAAAGCTAAGAAGAGGAGGACTTGAGAGTATCATTGGTACATTTGAGTTGTTTAAACAATTTTGTAGCCATCACTACATCAGTTTGTGTTCTTAGGATCACTAATTCCTGAAATTTTTGAATATATACATTTTGCTTTATGTAATATGGTTAAAATTCATAAATCACTCCAATGATGTGCATTCCCAAATAAGGAAAAAAGAAGAGGACTTGAAAGTGGCATAGTTACATTAGGTAGTAAATTTGTGCCCACCACTGCAGCAGCTTTTGTCCTTCAGAATTACTAATTCGTAGATTAGTCTTTTGCAGGCCTTGAATTTTGCTTTTAAATATTACTTTAAGAGATTGTTTCATTTCAAAAAGGATAGGGATGGATATTGGAAGTGGTTTGCATGAAACTTGGCATCTGGTAGTGCTGCTGGTGCCCCAAATATAATGCATTCTTGGAGGATCTGTCACCGGTGCAATGGCAGTTTGGAGGTCGGAGCAACAAACAATTGCAAGTATGCTTCTAAAGCTTGCTTCCATAAATGCTAAGATCCTTCACCCTTAATGTGCAGGTTGTCTACATATTAGATCAAGTTCCTGCCTTGGAGCGTGAAATGCTTAAGCGCCTAAAGGAGCAAGGACTTGATATAACACCACGTATTCTTATTGTTAGTCTTCCTTGTATTTGTAATTGCTGCGGATTACACAAAATTTTCTCTTTATTGGCAACTTATCTTGATATTATTCCCAGATTACTCGTCTACTGCTTGATGCAGTTGGAACAATTTGTGGTCAGCGGCTTGAGAAGCTGTATGGAGCCGAGCACTCACATATTCTTAGGTCCCCTTTAGGATTGAGAAAGGCATTGTTCGCAAATGGATATCTCGCTTTGAAGTGTGGCCATACATGGAGACTTTCACTGAGGTGACACTAAACTTCCTTGAATTTGTCTATCTTCTAATCGGTATTAGGAACAATTAGCTAAGTATTAATGCTTTGACTTTTCATACATCAGGATGTTGCAAAAGAACTTGCTGCAGAATTGCAAGCCAAGGCAGATTTGATAATGGGCAACTATACCGAGGGAAATCTTGTAGCTTCATTGCTCGCTCAAAAGTTAGGCGTAACACAGGTCTGTGTTGTTTTCACTCTCTTAAAGATCTGATTGCATTTCCATTAGTTTGAAACTGTTCTATTTGCCTTCTGTAGTGCACCATAGCCTATGCATTGGAGAAAACAAAGTATCCTGATTCTGACATCTACAGGAAAAAATTCGACGAAAAATACCATTTCTCGTCCCAATTTACAGCTGATTTTATTGCAATAAATCACACTGAATTCATCATCACCAGCACTTTCCAGGAGATAGCAGGAAGGTATAACATCAATTTTCTACTTTGATTTCAATAACATTGTGTTCCATTTCTTCCCGTCACGCTTAACCTAATCCCGTCACGCTTAAACTAAGCAGTGTACATTCAATGATGATGGGGTGATTTAATTGTTTTTCTTTCAAGCTATGGCTTAGTTTATCCTCTTGAAGAGTAATGACTTTATTTATCCTCTTTTGTATGTGGAGTAAATCAAGAAATCTAAGAAGATGATGAAAGTGAAGAACTAGACCGTACTTGAGATGAAATTTGAATTGCTATAGATGAATGTTCTATACACTACAAAAAAAACTGGCATTAGCTACGAATGTCGTCGCTAATCTGTCGCTAAAATGCTCGTTGCTAGCAGAATCTTTTGATAATCCGTCGCTAATCCGTCGGTAAATGAGATTAGCGACGGATTTTTCTGTTTAGCTACAGATTTTGTCCGTCGCTAAACCCTGGTTTTTTTAGTAGTGATAGGAATCTTTTGTTATAAACCTTGTTAAAAATAATTACTCTCTTGAAATGTATTAAACTTATGCATTCAGGGTAGAACATTTGCTTTATGGATACTATTTGCTTGATGGATAATTTATATTATTAAAAGTTTCATTTTATGATTTATTTAGATTTTAGTTTTTTTATAATTTATTTTATATATATAAATATTTATTTATAATAGGCGTTATATTATTTTTTTCAACTAAACTGTTGCAATAGCTTACCATAACCGTTGCAATAGGACACAAACCGTTGCGATAGATCATACAAACCGTTCCACTACAACATATAAACTGTTCACGCAAAAAAATAAAACCGTTGCAATAGGGGAAAAGGAACCGTTGTTATATCCATAAATAACCGTAACAATAGCTTACAAAAGTGTTGCATTAAATAATATGGTAACGGTTAAGAACCGTTCTATATACACAATAGTAACGGTTTTAAACCGTTCCAACAGAGAAAGGGAAAACCGTTGCGATAGATGCATCTACGGAGAGTGCAAACCATTACAAGAACCGTTCCCATATACCTATAGCCACGCAAGCTGATGGAACGGTCTGTAAACCGTTCCCATATCTATATGGCAACGATTAAATAGTCTATGGGAACGGTTTCCCAACAGTTACCGTAGGCCAATTTTTCAGTAGTACATATTTTATCAACCTCTTTTAATATACTTTGAGGTAAACTAAAAATAGGTCCTCAAAAATTATGTATAGAAAAAAGCACTGCATTGACAATTTATAATCTTCCTGCATAAGACAACTGCCTGTAATATGTGACAGTTATCCTATGTGTGATTTTCCTTATCAGCATTTGCACTAAATCAATTTTACGGGATTTACTTTAGTATTTTTCGATAGGATCTATCTTATTTGTTATTACATTGTTTAGATAGAATAGAAAATGAAACCAGGTCTTATTCCATTAGCTGGCTATATTTTTAAAAGTGTGCATCACATAAGTATGGTGCATAATAACTAGATCAGATCTTGATCAATATAAAGATATGATTAATTAGTAAGCAAGATCCTATATAGTTCATGTCAATCTAGTTTCGCATTATCTTTCCATCTCATATTAATTATCGTCTGTTTAGTTAAGCTACTAGGAAGCTAAAGGTTTTTCTTTTTTTTTTCTTTTTTTTTCTATTTATAAAAATGCCTATTTTAGAGGCTTTAGGTGTTTGGTCAAGTTATTGACAAACATAAGTCATTTTTTTAGAAGTTTAAAGTATGTTTTTTCCAAAAGTACTTTTAAAACTTTGGTCAAGCACAAATTATTGTATAAACATTGACAAAAGTATTTTTCAACTAATAAATGCTACTCTTTAAAAGTATTATTTCAAAAAGCAGTTATGACAGAAAATACTTTTGAAAATAAGGAGATTTTAAAAGTTTGGTCAAACACACCGCTAAAATAGATCTATATTTTTTCAGAGGATATATTAAGCTCAATTGAGAACTAAGATATTACTCCCTTCATTAACTTTTATTTGGTGTGTATACTAAATATAGATTTTTATTTTACTTGTCACCTTACGCATATCAAGAGAAAATAATTTTTTTACCCATAGTATTTATTACTCATTTGATATTATTTTTTCAAATTCAATAAAAGTTAAATTATTTTCTCAAATTAATATGGGAATCTTGATAAATTATGCACTTCATTATTATTTTGTAAATGGCGTGAAAAGTCAAAACGTGCCAAGTAAATAAACGGAGTGGGTAAGATTTAGTAGCATCTCTTACAGTATCTTCAGACCTATTAGTTGCAAACACTATTTCTCTCAATGCTTTGGCTGATGCCGGACATTGATTTTGAATATAATGCTTAGTTGTGTGGATTATCATTTGAGAGATAAGGAAGCCCAATTTATGATTATTAATTGCTCAATTAATTTCCTTTTCCATGTTCAAGATTGAACCTTACTTTCTGTGCTCTTCGTTCTTGTCCAAATATTGTCTTAAGAAAATAAGTAGTCACAAGAAATATAGTCTGGTAATACAGTCTAGAATCGAATTCCATCGAGAGCTTAAATATGTGCTACTCAACATATTGACCAAATAATGTAAGGTGAACCGTTAAAATATTTTTATTAAGAGCCCGTTTGACTTAGCTGATTTAGAGTAGCTAATAAGCATTAGGTAATATTATTTTTAAGTGTTGAAGCTGATTTAAAAAATAAGCAATTATATGTTTGAATAAAAGTGTTAAAATTAATAATATGCAGCTAAAGAACTGAGTATATGAAGAGTTTTATTTTAAAAAGAAGTATTTTAGGGATAGAATAGTAAATATTTTGGTCAAACTTAAACTGCTTATAAGTAGAAATTTGATAAGTTGGGGGAGACCAACTTATGGCTTTTGATTTATTTTTAGCTTATAACCACTTAACTTATAAGCACTTTTAATTTTACCAAATACGTATATAATCCAAAAACTGCTTATAAGTCAGTTTGACCAGCTTATAAGCTCAGCCAAATGCGCTCTAATTTTTTACTAACTAATTTGACTAAATTAACGCAACTATGGCAATAAAAGTACTAACGATAAAAATGAGAAGAATCCCCAAGATGATGAAACCTAGGGCATTAAAGAATCCCCTAATTAACAAATGAACTCCGATTAATAAATCCTTGAATAAGCGCTTGACGAGGTTTTATTAGGGGTTTCAAAATTCTAAATATCGACATAACAAACTGAATAGAATCTAATCGTACCGTCCCATATTTAGGGTTTTCTCTGGCTTTAATTTTCCAACTTCTCGCGATGTGGAGCTGTTTGCTAGATTTTGAGGGGTTCAAAGTTTTACTCTCTACAAATTATTGCTAATTGTGGGGAAGAGTTGTAGAATCTGTTCAGGTACATTCTCATAGTTTAATTCTTTATATAACTTGGCAGAAGCGTTGGCTAAAACGCATCTCTAATGTACCAAGCGTTAGCGTGAAATATCAAGTTCCTCTTCAAAAGTGCAAGTGTTAGGGAAATACATTATATAGCAATACATCATTTACATAACAAATTAACAATATTACCCATACGTTATGATATTAAAAAGGCTATTTTCAAAGTACCCTGGGCTCAAGAACAGTGAAATGAAGCAAAAAACAATCAGTAGAAACAACAAGGTAATAAGATATGGAAGCAATTGGTGCAACATGACAAAGATCTAAGAATATGATAATACAAGAATAGAGTCAACCTATAACGACGCGACCGGTCGTTTCGAGTATTTACACTTCGCTCAGTGGTTTGAGAACACGAGTATCTCCATATGATGTATTATGACTAGTATGAACCATATCAGTTTTTGTTTTCAGGTTATCCAAAGTTTGTTTTGGAAGAATCAATTTTGTGATTGAAGCTTTAAAGCAAGAATAGTTGACCAAGTTTGACTCTTTATTATTTGATCTCGGATCACAAATTTCATGGTTCTGTTAGGTCTGTTGGTGATTTTGGACTTGGATGTATACCCAGATTTGCATTTAAATCTTTCTAGAATGTTTCGATGCTAATTGGCAAAAGTTAAAAATTTGAAGGTTTGAAAAATGTATAAGTTGAACCGGGAGTTGACTTTGATAATATCAGATTTGTATTGTGCTTCCATGAATTGTAATAGCTTCGTAATGTCATTTGGGACTTGTGTACAAAATTTAAGTTCATTCAGGATTGATTTGATATGTTTCGGCTCGGGTTTTGGAAATTGAACGCTCATTAAGTTTAAATAGATGTGCGATTTGTCGATTTGATGTTGTTATGCGTTATTTGAGGTCTCGGCTAGGTCCGTATTATGTTATAGGACTTGATGGTTCAGTTGTACGAGTTCCGAGGGGGGTAGGGTGAGTTTCAGATAAATGTTCAGACCATGTCATTGCATGTTGCAATTGGTTGAGGTTGTTGGTTTTGGTGTAGCTGCATCTGCAAAATCTTGGTCGCAGAAAAGACTTTGCAGATGCGAGTTTTTCTTCACAGAAGCTAAAAGGGACATCTGGGTCGCAGGTGCGGGTGCATGAGCACATCTGCACGACTGGAGATACTGTTCAGCGTGCGCAAAAGCACGATCGTAGAAGTAGGTAATAGATCACAGTGGAGTGATGGCTTTTAGTTCAGGGATTCTTTTTCAAAAGAAAACTATTTTCCGCATAAGAGGGGGTTGCAGATGCGGCAATTTGATTGCAGATGCAATGAAGTTGGTTAGACTATATTTCGAGACTTGGTCATTTTCTTTTCACATTTTTGGGATTTTGGACTCGGTTTGGGCGACCTTGGAGAAACATTTCATCACATGGATTGGGGTAAATTTTCACTATCTAGTTTTGTGATGTTCTATACGTCAATACCACACAAGAGGAGGGGGAGGGGTGATTTACGTGGTATCTAATTTTCACACTAGAAGAACCTGGTTCTTCTAGGTGTTCTAACTACATCAGTTTGCGGAATAATAAATGCCAAAAGTAAAGTACACATGGATTTTTATGTAGAAAATACGTGGCTCAAAAGGTGAAAAACCCACGACCTACTACTCAGTAGGATTTTCCCAAACTCTACTTAAATCGCTGAGCCAAAAACTACATTTACAAAGACACTTTGTAAACCTAAGGATTAACTCTAATCCCAGTGTGGCACACAGTCTCAATTGTTGCGACACCTTCAAGCTATCTGTAACTTGAATACTCAATGCACCTATTACAATTACTTCTATAAAAGATAAAAGGTACAATATGAAAACCTACTACAATTGAACTAGACTTTGAATAAACACAATGATGAAAATGGTTCTTCTATCTTAGTTCATGTAGCTTCAGATGTGCATACTTGTATCTCGCATATATTGCTTGCAAAATAGACTCTATTCTTTTTGCTCTCAAATATGCTTTACTTCTGCTTATGTGCATTACCTGTAAAAGAGAACAACTGTCACGACCCCAAATCCGGTCGTGATGGCGCCCAGCACACTACTAGGCTAGCCCGACCTATCAACATCAACTTACGGAGCTATGAGCTCGCATTATCCCATTTAAGCATAACAAGTTATAAGACAACAGTGATAGATATATCAAAATAGGGAACCAAGTCCCAACACATACTAACTCCCATAGACCAAAGGGTCAAGAGTCATGAGCCTCTAAAGAACATAAGTGTAATAAGGTTTACAACAAAACTCATTGCGGAAAGAAATGACAACATGAAATGAAAAGACAGCTAGAAGGGGAGTCAGGTCCTGCGGACGCTGCAGCTACCTCGACTATCCTGCACGATGCCTCTGAGCGGCTACCGGATCAGGTCTGCTGAGAGGCACCTGGATCTGCACACAAGGTGCAGGGAGTAAAGTGAGTACTGCAAGACTCAGTGGTAATAAACAGGGGTAAGACAACGTAGATAAGAAATCCAAAATAAAATACTATGTAAAGCTGTAACCAATACCCTGTAACAGTTCAATATCAACAGTAGAGAACCAACAATATCAACAACAAGTATAACAAGCTAGCAGATGTAGCTAAATGCAATGCAATGCATGAAATGACCGCTGCGGCTCGTAGCCCGATCCAATTTGGGTACCCATGCTCACTGTGGCGGTTCAGACTTCGAAGGGGCTCCTACAGCACAAGCACAATAATACTGCAGCGTGCAGTCCAATCCAACATATATACCGCTGCGGCGCGCAGCCCGATCCACTACCAGTCAGCTAATATGCAAATGCAGCCTCGCAGGCTCTAAAGTGGTTTTGAAAACTCTTTTATCATTTTTCAGTTGAAAATATTAATATCAAAGTTCCAGAGATTGGAAATAACATGATAACAGTAATAGTTACGGACTGGTAGTAAACTAGCATGTCAATATCACAAGACAATGATAACGATCCTCGCGGGATCCAATAACTGGCTCACAACCCACAAGTATACTCAACCATCAAAGAAGGAGGTTTGACGGCACAAGAATAGCCAATATCACAATATAATATGCAACCATCCGTGAAGGAGGTCCGACGGCTCAAGAATAGCCAATATCATAACACAGTATCAACAGGTCGGACTAAGCAATAGTCCCCAATCACAATCAACCTCGCACTCACAAGAGAGTACGTGTCACGCCGCTATACAGCGTCACAAAGTGGTGTACCGGGGTTTCGAACCCGCTAGTCATCACCCACATCTATTACTCACCTCAATATAGCTCGAGGACTAGTCCGCGATGCCCTTTCCACGAGAATCAAGCTCCACACGCATAGAATCTGATCAAATGTAGTAGAAACACAACAAATTAGGCCAATGGAATGATACCTAGTCAAAACAACTGAATTTACACCAAAAATAACAAAGTTGCCAAAACCCGACTTTTGGTACGCTTCTCGAAAAATCACGAAAGTCACATATTCGGGACTCTCATCTCAATACGAGTCTAAGCATATCAATTTTACCAAAATCGGACTCCATTTGCCCATTCAAAACCTTGATTTTCTAAAGTTCAAGCCTAGGGTTAAATCCTCCATGAATTACCCCAAATTCCTCCATCTTCATGATATAATTGCATAATATTATCAATATTAATCATAAGATGAGTCCATAGTTGATTACCTAATGATTTCCCTTGTGTTTCCCTTCAAAATTGCCCAAATCGCCTCTAAAGCCGAGACCCAAATGTGTGAAATGTTTCTGAAATTTTCTAACTTCTGATACAATTAACTCACTGCGATTTTTGCTTCTACGGATAAAATTCCGCTCCTGCGAGCCCGTATCCGCGACCAGATGGTCGCTTCTGCGATTCAAGGCCTAGCCGGCCAATTTCGCTTCTGCGAACATATGACCGCTTCCACGCATCCGCTTCCGCGAAAACATAACCGCTCATGTGGTGACTTTCACCTCTGTGCTCCAGAGTCTGCTCCTGTGGACTCGCCCACGCGATCAAGAATCCGCTTCTGCGGACTTTCCCCTTACGCATCAAGTCCGCTTCTGCGGTCACCCACTCGCACCAGCGACGCCGCCTCAGTGGACATTGTGCTTCTTCTGCGAAGCCAAGCGCTTCTGCGCCCCATTGTCTGCTCCTGCAGACTCGCTCCTGCGCTCCCTTTTCCACAGGAGCGAAAACAACAGAACCAGCAACATAATGTGCAATTCTTCCATATTTTCTCCCGTTTAACCATCCGAAAATACCCCGAGGCCCCCGGGACCTCACCCAAACACACCAACACATCCTAATACCTTATTCGAACTTGTTCCAATCCTCAAAACACGTCTAAGAACATCAAAACCCATAATTCACATCGAATTCAAGCCGAAATTCCTTAAAACTTTACAAATTACACCTTCGATCTAAAACCCGACCAAACGACGTCCGAATGACCTGAAACTTTGCGGACATATCCAAAATCACATGACGAAGCTACAGAAATTGTCGGAATTCCATTCCGACCCCCAGATCAAAATCTCACCTACCGTTCGGATTTTGCCAAAATTCAACCTTAGCCAATTCAACCCTATTTCTATACCGGACCTCCAAATTCAATTCTGATCGCTCCTCTAAGTCACAAATCACCTCTCGGAACTAACCAAATTATCAGAATCCGATTCCAAGCCCTCTAACTAAATAGTCAACTCCAAGTTGACTTTCCACATTCAAGCTTCCTTCAAAAAGGCTATTTGCCTCATTTTCAATCCAAATCACTCCTAACTCACCCGATAGACTCTAACACTGATATAAAGGCATACAACACATAAATGCAAGATAACGGGGTGGTAATTCCCTTGATGACGGGATGGGTCGTCACATTCTCCCCAACTTAAGCAAACGCTTGTCCTCGAGCGTACCAGAGTGGTACTACAAGCAACCCTATAGCTGAATGACCTTACCAAGCATATATTTGGGGCGATCACATGTCACCCTATCTCACATAAGTCTGAAAACACCATATAGCTGAAACCCCACAGACCATCTGAATCATAAACCACATTGCACTCTCCGAAATCATATACCAAATGCTAATCCCATGCCTATACTCAGGATGCACTAGAATCCACTGTAATAACACATACTCACCACTCCGGGTGAGATCATATGATCTATCAAAAACCCAATCACTGGAGACGATAGTCTCTAATCACAAAAATTGGCCATATTAACCGAATACTAGCAGAAAGAACCTTTCTCATTAGCTAAAATCTTAGTCCAACACCTTCATATACTGCCCACGGCAACCGAACACGCGATATATCGAATCCATCTCTCAAGTCACCCATTCATGAATCCATTTCCCTTTTAAATGATACCACAATAGGTTGCAGAGCCGAACCTCGATATTACCTTTCTAACCAGCTGAAATCACACATACTCACACTTATTTTGGCTCCAACAATCATTTCGATTATAACACACCGCACTGGTGATATGACACCTCAACACCGGCCTAAGCCACGACGAGCACAACACAGGCTCCAATAAAAATGTCTGAACATACTCAAATCACGACAACTAACTCAAATAAAAGAGTTGTAACAATTCCTCTATACCCTCATAACATAGAACTGAGATCATGTCTCGCATTATAGAAATAGAGTACTTGAATCCTCCTCGAGAGGTCATAACATCACGTGGCCTTGCCACAATTCATGATTCTATCCAAACACCATTACTCATGAAGCACCTCAAGTTACCAAGCTCAAAACGGTCAGCCACACAAATATTTAGGTCTGAACCCATGCAATCAATCGCACCCATGGTGAAACAATTAATGTATGCTATCAAATCCGGAAAGGACATAACCGATGTGCCATTCGCCAAGCGATACATAATAAGGACTTTTCCTCAGAAGCCAGGAAGTATTGTATACTAGGTAACACATAACTAACTCTATTTTCACATTACACTGTTGCGGCGTGCAACCCGCTCCAATGACATACCCGTGGCGGCGTGCCACCAGATCTAGATACCATACCCGTGGCGGCGTGCCACCCGATCCAAATAACCATACCTGTGGCGGCGTGCCACCCGATCCTTATAGAACCCTCGCCAAAGAAATGCGCATCGAGTCAAGTTGCTCATTATGGTAAACATATATATAGCCTCAAGTTCGGCCACCAGAAATGCATCCGACAAAGTTCCTAAATACCAGAACTAAATCAATGGTAGAAACCTCTGCACCGATATCCGCCACGAAGGCCCAACCGACAAAGCAATACCCACCAGCCGTCTGCTGGTCCTGAGGTACAACTACCATGCTGGAGCATACTCTGATGCACTCTGCTACACAATTTGTGCCATACCATCATAGTCTATATCACATTAGTCTAGACAACCTGGCCCAATAATGACCAGTCAGCAATCAAGTATCATAATTCAAATTTGTCATATCAAGTTGAGAGAGAAAGCCACTAGAGCCTCCCATTTTTAATAATCAAAAAACGGTGTCGATACACATGATATACAACCACTGCATAAGCGGACTAACGAGAGCTTCAAGTCTCCAACACATATATAACACATGAATCACAATGCCTGGTCACGTACTCCACTGTACATATACATAACGCACATCAAGCATCCATTCATACCACGAAAGCCATTCAGAAATTTCACTACGCCATCAATGACTCAATTATTATAGTCGATCCAACAAGAGAATACCACCATACCACTGGATATTATCAGTTTACATTACCTTGTCCTTTTGGACCATATACCCTGCCAAATTACTAGAATAGCAGTACCATTTTCTTTAATCACCAGAAAGATCGATTCTTTAAATCACCTGCAGCTGCCCGCGCTGCTAAATAACTTTAATGACTCCCCATACATTATGAACTGATCACAAAACCTTGAATATGCCATTATCAACTTCCCATAACACATCGCATATACCATACCACACTAAGATAACATGGAAATTCATATTCCTTTCCTACGCCGCAAACATCGGCGCACTCAACTAGTCAAGGGCTTTCATGATCCCATATAGAGAAAACTCATTACACATTCCAAGCCTTGCATACCAACAGGAAAAATACACTCATTTTCAAACCACGGTAAAACACATCATAAACGCTTTCTCCCAATTACATTGCATAAGTTAAACTGCCAAGACTGAGTCCTTATACCCATATCAAGTTACACAACTGTCAGCGCTCAAGAGCTTTGTTGCACAATATCTGCAAGACTCATTACTTCAAACACATACCAGGAATTAATCGTATTCTTTATCATACCGCTTCGGTTTATTAACAAGTTGCTCCATTTACTCAATTTCTTTTCTAAACTATATTTAACTTAATATTAGCCATTACTGTAGCAGTACCATAACTCAACTTATGTTACCACATGAGACTCGTACATAAGACCACACGGTCTAAAACCCATAGGCCACTCTCAATGTTTCCCAGGAGTACCACATTCTACAATACTTGTTTTGATGAACTTCATGCGATTTTTGAATTAGTATCATTACCTTCCAATACGGATACATAGAATCCCATCATTCACATAACATAGAACAAATCTTGATCCCTTCTAACGAAAACACCATCTTTAGCCACATACATAATCTTAAGACACCTTACCGTTACAAGCAAAATCTAGAACACCACAGGACTATTCTCGGGTATCATTCACCCTTATTCAGCTGTAATTCAACTGTCTTATTGAACAGAACCACTCGTGCCTTGCTAGAACTCTGACACCGCAAAACATGATTACATACAGATACATTTAGCTATCTTTCTTTTCTATACACCGAACATTCTTTACCAACATAAGTTCACAACATCCTAGTATTTCTTCACATCTACGAAACACCATAACCCTTATCAAAATTTCCCAACATACCTAGAGACAAAGCCAACACAGCACACAACAGTGCAATCAGTTAATCAATAACAACCTCCCCAACTTAGCTCGGAGCCATACATCAAATCACTTTTAGCCACTCATAGCATTCTTACTCAAATAATGCCACAAAGTTCTAGTTAGATTAAACTCAAGTCATTTACAAGCTTTGGCGAAGATTCGAATCATCAGAAATATTAACTCTTTTGCAATTCTTGTATTCATTCACACACTACAGTTAAGCCCACTCTTTAGGTGACAAAAATCTTTTCTAAGTCCCAAATTTTCCAAAAATTTTGACAGAGTTTCCTTTGTAATTTGGTGTATCCACCTGCCAGAGAATCACCAAAACCATCCTAGCAATACATTCACAACTTGACAAGACATCACAATGCATATCGACAACATTAGTCTCAATACTACACAAATCATATTATCATAATTGTTACATGAACATGCGTTGTACCTGCTCGAATCATAACACATATCAAATACCTTTCAATTACATATGAGAATCAACCCACCTACCTCGCCTCAATTTAGCATTTCAGTACAATACCTTCCACCAGGATACACATAGCATAATCACTTTAGTTTTTCTGAGTTTGAACTCGTTCCACTATACATAAGGCACTTTACCTTCCAATTAAGAGATATGATAAATATTCACCATGCCCAGAGCTCGGGGCTACAAAACAGTTTAGATAAGAGTCGAACAATTAACAGCTCATCCATTAGTAAGCCTCCCTAATACTTTACAGATCGGCACAAGGCCCCAAACATGGCTACTAGCCCAAATACATAGATATAAGCCCAGTCTCAGTCATTATACACAGTAATCTATCAACCGGGAAGGACCAAGTCCAAATCCCCAGTCATAATACCACCACGCTCGTCACATGACGCGTGTATCATCTCAGCATAGCACTGTATAGTGCAAGTACGTGGTTTTAATCCATCAGTACATTATCTATTGCCACCACTCACAAAATCATAACCTCGATGCTCAAGTCATAGACAAGGTCCAGCCTCAAGACTTTCCGACTGGCCCAACATGAACTCACAGAGATTATGTCTCGCCCCTCGTTCGGGGAAATCACAAGCCATAAGGTAATTACATTACTGAGCGCTCGATGCGTACACAGATGTGTGGAAGGAATTTCAAAAAGTGTATCTCAAGCTGAATCAAGTGCACACGATAAGAATTCCAAGAAGTGTGAAGTGTTTCCTAAACGTTCGCAGCCTACCGAGGATAAGTACAGGCGTCCCCGTACCGATCCACAAGACTCTACTAACCGGCTCAAGACTCATGAGGCCTAGTAAATCTAGGCTCTGATACCTACTTGTCACGACCCCAAATCCGATCGTGATGGCGCCCAACACACTGCTAAGCTAGCCTGACCTATCAACATCAATTTACGGAGCTAGGAGCTCGCATTATCCCATTTAAGCATAACAAGTTATAAGACAACAGTGATAGATATATCAAAATAGGGAACCAAGTCCCAACACATACAAACTCCCATAGACCGAAGGGTCAAGAGTCATGAGCCTCTAAAGAACATAAGTGTAATAAGGTTTACAGCAAAACTCAGTGCGGAAAGAAATTACAATAGGAAATAAAAAGACAGCTAGAAGGGGAGTTAGGTCCTGCGGACGCTGCAACTACCTCGACTATCCCGCACGATGCCCCTCTGAGCGGCTACCGGATCAGGTCTACTGAGAGGTACCTGGATCTGCACACAAGGTGCAGGGAGTAAAGTGAGTACTGCCAGACCAGTGGTAATAAACAGGGGTAAGACATCGTGGATAAGAAATCCACAATAAAATACTATGTAAAGCTGTAACCAATACCTTGTAACAGTTCAATATCAACAGTAAAGAACCAACAATATCAACAACAAGTATAACAGCTAGCAAATGTAGCAAAATGCAGTGCAATGCATGAAATGACCGCTACGGTGCATAGCCCGATCCAATTTGGGTATCGTGCTTACTGTAGGGGTTCAGACTCCAAAGGGGCTCCTACAGCCCAAGCACAATAATACTGCGGCGTGCAGTCCGATCCAACATATATACCGCTACGGCGCATAGTCCGATCCACTACCAGTCAGCTAATATGCAAATGCAGCCTCGCAGGCTCAAAAGTGGTTTTGAAAACTCTTATCATTTTTCAGTTGAAAACAGTAATATCAAAGATCCAGAGATTGGAAATAACATGATAATAGTAATAGTTACAGATTGGTAGTAAACTAGCATGTCATTATCACAAGACAATGATAACGATCCTTGCGGGATCCAATAACTGGCTCACAGCCCACAAGTATACTCATCCATCCAAGAAGGAGGTTTGACGGCTCAAGAGTAGCCAATATCATAATATAATATGCAACCATCCGAGAAGGAGGTCCGACGGCTCAAGAATAGCCAATATCAAAACACAATATCAACAGGTTGGACTAAGCCATAGTCCCCATTCACAATTGACCTCTCACTCACAAGAGAGTACGTGTCTCGCCGCTATACAGCATCACAAAGTGGTGTACCGGGGTTTCGAACCCGCTGGTCATCACCCACATCTATTACTCACCTCAATACAGCTCGACGACTAGTCCGCGATGCCCTTGCCACAAGAATCAAGCTCCGCACGCGTAGAATCTGATCAAATTACCCAGTCAAAACAACTCAATTTACACCAAAAATGACAAAGTTGCCAAAACTTGACTTTTGGTATGCTTCTAAAAAAATCACGAAAGTCACATATTTGGAACCCTCATCTCAATACGAGTCTAAGCATATCAATTTTACCAAATTCGGACTCCATTTGCCCATTCAAAACCTTGATTTTCTAAAGTTCAAGCCTAGGGTTAAATCCTCCATGAATTACCCCAAATTCCTCCATTTTCATGATATAATTGCATAATGTTATCAATACTAATCATATGATGAGTCCATAGTTGATTACCTGATGATTTCCCTTGAGTTTCTCTTCAAAATAGCCCAAATCGCCTCTAAAGCCGAGACCCAAATGTGTGAAATGTTTCTGAAATTTTCTAACTTCTGATGCAATAAACTCACTATAATTTTCGCTTTTGCGGATAGAATTCCGCTCTTGCGAGCCCGTATCCGTGACCAGATGGTCGCTTCTGCGACTCCAGGCCTAGCCGACATATTCCGCTTCTGCGAACATAAGACCTCTTCCGTGCGTCCGCTTCCGCGAAAACATAACCGCTCCTGCGGTGAATTTCGCCTCTGCGCTCCAGAGTCCGCTCCTTCGGACTCGCCCAGGCGATCAAGAATCCGCTTCTGCGGACTTTCCCCTTACGCATCAAGTCCGCTTCTGCGGTCACCCACTCGCACCAGCGAAGCCGCCTCAGTGGACATTGTGTTGCTTCTGCGAAGCCAAGCGCTTCTGCGCCCCATTGTCCGCTCCTGTGCTCCCTTTTCCGCAGGAGCGAAAATAACAAAACCAGCAACATAATGTGCAATTCTTCCATATTTTCTCCCGTTTAACCATCCGAAAACACCCCGAGGCCCCGGGGACCTCACCCAAACACACCACCACATCCTAATACCTTATTCGAACTTGTTCCAATCCTCAAAACACGTCTAACAACATCAAAACCCATAATTCACATCGAATTCAAGCCGAAAATCATTAAAACTTTACAAATTACACCTTCGATCTAACACCCGAACAAACGACGTCCGAATGACCTGAAACTTTGCGAAAATATCCAAAATCACATGACGAAGCTATAGAAATTGTCAGAATTCCACTCCGACCCCCGGATCAAAATCTCACCTACCGTTCGGATTTTGCCAGAATTCAACCTTAGCCAATTCAAGCCTATTTCTACACCGGACCTCCAAATTCAATTCCGATCGCTCCTCTAAGTCACAAATCACCTCCCGGAACTAACCAAATTATCAGAATCCAATTCCGGGCCCTCTAACTAAATAGTCACTTCCAGGTTTACTTTCTACATTCAAGCTTCCTTCAAAAAGGCTATTTGCCTCATTTTCAATCCAAATCACTCCTAACTCACCCGATAGACTCTAACACTGATATAAAGGAATACAACACATATATGCTAGATAACGGGGTGGTAATTCCCTTGATGACAGGCCAGGTCGTCACAACAACAAAGTTAATTAAATAGATCAGTAGTTAGAGTTTGATCAAGACTCTGTTGCTTATCCCTTTGTCAATTTCAGTCCTTAACTACTACAAACTCTTATCATTACCCTGACTTAGGATTGTGTTCTCTTATCTCAAGAGGACTGTTCCTCTTAGAACTCAATGCAACCTTTTTGATTATCGTCAGAAGATATTTGTTGCATACGCCTCAGTATAGATCTTCTTCACGTGACTTACATGTGCAATGGTTATGACTGAACTCTGTTTTTCAGGATGGACTTGGTCCTTCTTCTTATGTTCATTTGTCAATATTCAAAACATAACCAATAAATTCCCTTGATGATGACATACTCTATGATATTTGTAATTATAGATCCTGTAAATCTTGGCTGAAATATCAAAACTTTGAATTATTGAGAATTCAGTTTTTCATAAAGAGCTAGATATAAGTTAGGTCATAAACATCACTTGTTCAGATAAAAAATTTTAAGCACATATCTTTTCCCTTTTGGCATCATCGAAAAGTTTCATAAGTTACATGAAATCAGTCATATAACCAATACTCATGGCCACTAGGCAACTGCAGGTAAACATATGATTTAGTTAACTCAACCCAAAAAATAACTATAAAGATCAGATTTAACAAGGACAAGATAAGCATCATTCATTAATAAATAAGTAGTTCATATAGTACATTCCACAAAAAGAAAAATAAAATTATCCAACAATGAGCAAACAAAGATAGAAATATCTAAAAGAAACCCCCAAACTGGGTCACCGAGGGCTTGACTGGTGCACACTAAGGTAGGGTAGCTAAGGCTTAGAAGAGCTTGAGGATTGGGCTTGTGGGAGGTTCAGCATTTGTTGGAGAATTCCCTCATTTTTCTCCTTTTCTCTTCCAATTTCAGCTCTCAACCCATTTCTCTCTCCCTCCAATTTAGAAACTCTTTCCAGAAGCCTTGCTATTTTAGCATCCTTTGCTCCAACCTCCTGAATTAAAGCTTTGACCTTGCTGCTCATAGGAGTTTTTGCTGATTAACCAAGTTTAATTGGAGCTGTGCTGAGCAAATAATCACTGGTTTGAAGTGTCTTGCTACCAAAGTGTTTTTTGCTCGATGCCATTTCCCACTTCTTCAAAGAAACATTTAATATTTCATGCACAGTTGTCAAGATAAATCCATAGGGAATGGCATGCGCGTTTGATCCATTGAGCACCCTGTCAAGTTGCTTCACAATGAAGGCATGCCAATTGATTTGCTTTCCATCATTCAGACAATACATGAGGACGAAATCTATGTAATTTGCTATATGTCTCCTTTCTTGCGTTGGTAGAAGTCATTTGTTTACAAATTCGAAGAGCACTTTGTGATCTGGCCTCATTTCACTCTTCTGAATAACTCTGGCCTCAGTCACTTCCTCCTCTGATGCAGTATCACAAAAGTTTCTAGTAATTTGAAGATTAGTGGGCAATCCTTCTAGGCATGGCCACCTCTACCTTCAATAATCATCATATCCCTCACAAGGGATGCCTAAGATCTTGCCCAGCTTCACTGCACCAAGCTTTACCTTTATATTCTTCACTTTGCTAGTCACTACCCCATTTTTGATTGTTCCATTTGCCATAAATTCAATGAGTTCAGTTCTAGCCGACTTCCCATCGATCGGAAGAACCATGTTCTTCCAGCCTCGAGCTTCTAAAACACACAAGAGCTTCATCATCCCTGGCTCCTCCAGGTCACTGAGCAGTCTTCTCGTCAAGATTTTTCTTTTGCCAAAGATGGCATGCTTGTCTAGTTCCTTTTTAGATTCTTCCTCTTCTTCCTCACTTCTCCACTCATCTTCTTGTTCAGTTGTCTTGACTTGCTTCCCTTTTCCAGCTGATCTTGTTCTTTTGGAAAGAGTAGATTCAGCAGGTACTGATTTTGTAGATCTTTTCACAAAGGTCCTGATTCCCTTAGACTTTGCAACTGGAATTTTCATTGTGGGACTATCATCTAGATGGACCTGTTACATCTCATGTTCTTCTTCTTCAAAAACAGCTTCTGAACTCTGACCAATCTTTTCTTTCCCATTCTCTTTTTTTTTTCTTGCTTTCCTCCAAAGCTCTTTTTAATTCCTCTTCACTCTCTCTAACTCTGCTTCTTGTGGCCCTAATCCTAACAGTAGACTTCGTTGGTGATTTCTTTCTTTTGTTGGATGGTTTTGCTGCAACATGAGTTGTTTGTGATGATGCTTTTCTTTTCTTTAGGGTATAACTTGCCCCTACTCTCTTTAGTAGATCAGCCAAACTTACCTCATCAGATGAACCAAGTTCATCTTGCCCTTTGCTCAAATTTATCAACCCCTCAGCTGCCTCCCCAGATCCACTTCCCCCTGACTTTGGTACTCCTTCACCCTCATTCCCACAAATGGCTAACATCTCGTTCTTCCTCTTCCTTTTCAACTTTTCAGACTCACCCCCTCCTATATCTCTAACAGCCCCTACCAAAACAAACCTATTTTCTTCCCTTTTCACCACATGTGTAAATACATAACATGTATCAACTTCCTGTCGATTTCCTGATTTTTGGTTTGAACAGAAGACCCTGGTTCTTTACTTTCTCCTATGGTGATGGATTCATTTTATTTTGAGCTTGAGTTGGACTCAGTTATAGGACTTGCATTTCTTTGACTTGATTGAAGTTTTTCATTCAGGGATTTCCTTAAAGAACCGGTTGCTACAGTTTTTCTTGCCTGCATTTTCTGGCGACAGAATTTAGGTTTAGGGTTTTGAACGGGTGGTGTGAAAGATGATGTGTTGGGTGAGACAAGTGGTGGTGTGCCTGGGTTATCTTGGGGATTTTTCATTTTTGGTAGAATTCTGAAACCCTAAGTGAATTTGGTGGTGAAGAAGCTTTGGATAGTAGTGGACACGAAGAAGGAATAGTTCAGGTGTTTTGAGGAATAAAGAGTAGAAGAATGTTTTGGGGGGTTTTTAAAGAAGGTAATAATTACCCAGATTTTACAACTTTCCAGAGGTCACTGAGAGGTCTAATCCGACTAGAATTTCGGTCTCCTTAGTTATTAGAATTAATGACTAGGAATTAAGTAAGGTTTCCGTTAAATTTTGGAATTCTAGTTTAAATGGAATTGGTTCAACGTTATAACGGATAGTATTTAGGACTTCTGGTATATCTAGGATTCTTGCTCATAATGGATAATTAAATTTTTCTAGTTACGCAAAGAAATAGAAACATACCCGAGCTTTTCATGAGCATACTTTGATGAACCATGTTCTTCAAATGATACTTCTCTTGAAAATGCCTCATATGATAAAGTAGAAATTTTGTAAGAGCTTGATGAATTTCATAAGCACATGACACAAGACTATACTATTTACAATATGAGATTGAGTAGAGATCAGTCTAATATTCACACAAATTAAGAACTCCTAACCAATTTTTTTTTTCATGAGCTTTTTGAACTGATTCTTTTAGGTGATCTTAATCATCCTTAACTCCAACCTATTTCTTTCAAAATTTTCTCTACTTAAAGCCTTGGTGAAGATGTCAGCTATTTGCTTATCAGCTGCAGAGAATTCTATGGAAATTAGCCCTTTCTCATAATTTTCTCTCAAGTAATGATGTCTAACATCTATGTGCTTGGTTCTTTTATGATGAACCGGGTTCTTTCTCATACTTATGGCACTAGTGTTGTCACAGAAGATTGGTATGCATCCTACTTCGATACCAAAGTCTACTAATTGTTGCTTGATCCATAGAAGTTGAGCACAACAAGAAGCAGCAGCTACATAGCCTCTACAGTAGATAATGCTACAGAGTTTTGTTTCTTCGTGGCCCATGATACAAGACATGAACCAAGAAAATGAGCCATACCTGAAGTGCTTTTTCTATCCACTAGAAAACCTGCATAGTCAGCATCAGCATATCTTACTAGATCAAAGTTACTACCTTTAAGATACCATAGATATAGTTCAGTGGTCCTTTTCAAGTATCTCAATATCCTTTTGACAACAGTGAAATGGAATTCTTTAGGATTAGCTTGAGAACTTGCACAAAGTCCTACACTGAAAACAATATCATGTCTACTTGCAGTAAGATATAAGAGTGAACCAATCATACCCCTATACAATTTTTGATCAACTTATGAACCTGGTTCATCAACCTCTAATTTAGTGGCAGTTGTAATAGGTGTATCTATTTCCTTAGAGTCCTCAATTTTAAACTTCTTTATTAGTTCCTTTGTATATTTCTGTTGATGAATCATGGTTCCGTTTAAGCTTTGTTTTATCTGTAGCCCTAAGAAAAAGGTTAGTTAACCCATCATACTCATTTCAAATTCACTACCCACTAGCTTTGCATATTCCTTGCTCAACTTATCTGCCCCAAAAATGATATCATCAACATATATTCGTAATACAAGAAGATCTTTACCTTTTTCTTTTAGAAATAGGGTGCTGTCAATTTTACCTCTTTTGTATCCATGCTCGAGTAGAAATTTTGACAACCTCTCATACCAAGTTCTTGGTGCCTGCTTGAGACCATATAGAGCTTTATCTAGCTTGTAAACATATTCAGGACATTCTTTGCTTTCGAATCCTGGATGTTGTTTTACAAACACTTCTTCCTTGAGATAGCCTTTTAGGAATGCACTTTTGACATCCATTTGATGAAGAGTAAATTCCATATGTGCTGTAAAAGCTATGAGGAGCCTAATTGCTTCAAGTCAAGCAACTGGAGCAAAGGTCTCATCAGAGTCAATGCCTTCCTCTTGACTATAGCCTTGAACGACCAGCCTTGCCTTATTTCTTGTAACAGTTCCATCTTCATCCAATTTGTTCCTGAAAACCCATTTTGTTCCAATGATGGACCTGTCCTTAGGTTTTGGAACCAAGTGCCAAACTCGACTTCTTTCAAACTGATTGAGCTCATATTGCATAGAACTTACCCAATCTGCATCTTGTAGAGCTTCACTCACATTTTTAGGTTCAAGGAGAGACAGAAAGGCATCAAATGCGCATAGATTTTTCAGCTGTGATCTTGTCTTGACTCCTGGTGTTGGATCATTTATGATGTTCTCAATAGGATGAGAACTCAAATACTTGTAAGATTTTCCAACCATCTTATTTCTGTTGGTTTCTCCTTCATTACCATACTGTAGAGGAGCACGATCAGAAGCAGGATCCTTTGGATTTATTCCCCATGTCACATTGCCTCGGGTGCATGGACTTGTTCCATCACCTGCTCCTTCTTTTGGTGCAGCCTTGACATGTGTTGTGACTTCAGTTAATTTTCTCACCGGTCCATTAGCTTCATCTTCATGTTCCTGTCTCTTAAAAAGAGTGTTAGATTCATCAAATTCAACACGTACACTTTTTTCAACACATAGGGTTCTTTTATTAAATACTTTGTATGCTTTGCTATGTGAAGAATATCCCAATTATACTCCCTCATCACTTCTGGGATCAAACTTTCCTAGGGAGTCTTTGCTATTATTGTGCACATAAAACTTGCAACCAAAGGCCCTACTTTGGTTTTCTCCCTTCAAGTAACTCATAGGGAGTTTTCTCTACAACAGGCCTAGTCGTGCATCTGTTTATTATGTAACAAGCAGTGTTTATGGCTTCTGCCCAGAAGCTATGAGGTAGTTTACCGGAAAGTAACATAGTCTTTTCCATATCCTCAAGGTTTCGATTGTTCCTTTCAACTACCCCATTTTGTTGAGGAGTCATAGTGGCAGAAAAATTGTGATCTATTCCATATTGTGATTTTTTCCCTAAGCAATTAAATTCTAATATATATATATATATATATATATATATATATATATATATATATATATTTATACATTTAAAATAATACAAAAATAATTTTTTGTTTGTAATTGTGTGATTTAGTTGAAATACCGGTGTTTTTGTTTGAAAATAAAATTGAAATTAAAATTACAAAAAGAAATCAATTGGAAAATATCATAAAAATGTTAAAGTTTGGATAATAAAAGTAAAATGGCAAAAATACCGGAAAATTAAGGAAAAAAAATCAAGAAAATCAAAAATAAAGGAAATATAGCAGTTGAAAATAAATATAAAAAGAAAAATATAATATACAAAAAAGAAAATACAAGAAATAAATAAAATACAAGTCAAAATACAAAATACAATATGAATTTGGGCTACATATACAAGGGAATACATATACCAAGCCCAAAATACACTAGGCCCAAACGAAATAACCCTGGTCTGCCCAGGTTTATAATCAAACGACGTCGTACCAATCAAATAAATCCAAGCCGTTGATGATTGAATCGTATGGACCAGATGAGGCAGTTCCATTATAAACCAAACGACGTCGCATATAGAAATAATACTCGCCGTCCAATACAACTTATCAAATAGATAAGACCAACGAGACTCTATAAATTAATCGACATAGCTTAGGTAAATTAATCCCAACCGTCCAAGCATATAATCCAACGGGCCAAAGGAGACCTTTCATTAAAAAAATGGCACCGTCTCAAGGCTACAAGATCCTGGCCATTGATCTTGACTAATCCAATGGCCAGGAATCAACGATACATGACTGATATATATACTCCCATCTCACATTGTGTCTAACATTATAAACACATATACACATCCTTAAAAAACCCTAGCCGCTTGAGACTCACCTTCTTCCTCCTCCAGTCTCATGGAGACCACCGGAAAGTCATGCCTCAGCCTTCTTCTTCGGCTCAGGCAAACTTCAAATACCCTCTCCACCACCCAAAACCTTCAAGCCACCATAAACCCCAACTAAAACAAAAAAAAACCTCCCTGATTCTGAAACACTAGTCGCCGGAACCCTAGCTGGCGACCTCACATAGTATGAACCAATGTCCAATATTAACACCCTTGAACTGTTTTGAGGTGATATACCACCCCATCTGGGTGGTTTCCCTCGAATCACACTCAAACATGTCGAATATTAGAAAAATACTCGCCGGAACCCTACTCCGGCAAGTACCCCAAATTAACCCTACCACCAAAGTGTTACCCTAGGTCTCCAGAACACCCCCAAACACACCTTAATCGAACCCAAAGCCCCATCTGAAAGATCCAGTACTTAGAAGACCAAACGCCTTCAAAGTTCTAAAAATCCAGAAAAAATGAACAGAATGAAGAAGAACAAAGAAGAAAGAAAGAAGAAAATAAACAAAGAAAAGGAAAAGGAAAAGAAAAAGCTCGAAAAAGCTAAGTTCCCATTTCTGTTTCTATTCTTGGTTGCTATATGTTTCGAAAATGTTTCTTTATATGTTATCTTTATTTATCTGAGCCTGCTTCTTATGCATGTTTTAAAATATAAATCTATCTCTGCCTGTTCATGTGAGCCTTGAATCTTACACATGCCTAAATTTTCTAAGTGTTCTTAGGGTTTTTGATATTAACTACGCATGAATCATGTTCTAATCAGTCTATTTTATATGCTTGTTCATTATATTTTGTCACGATTGAGTCTTGGTTGATTGGAATTCAACCATTATCAAATTTCTCCTCTGAGTTCTGATTAATTGAAAATTAAACCGTGATTGAGGCTATATGTGCAAAATAACATAAATCTGGCTATATTTGTAACTTGATTCGTATGTGAGTTCATTCTGAACCTTTTGAGTGCTTATGTTATTTGGGTCATGAGTATAAAGATCTTGTGGCTACGTTTGTGAGCTAAGTCTGAGTGTTGATTAAGTGGCTATGTTTTTTATAAGTGGCTATGTTTAAATTATGGTCATATTATGATAAATGGTTATTTTTTTGGTAAGTGGTGGCTAACAATAAAAAGGGGTGTGGTCTAAACTGGTAAATCTTAAAGGCAAGACTTAAGGTGGTTATTTGCTAAATAATTACTTACCCTACTTCTGCCATACCAAAGGGAGGTCGGGCAAAATTGATTAAATACAAAGGTAAAAACGGAATAGTAAATGGTGTTTCTGTAGAATAAATAGAGCCTATAAGGATAAAAGTGACTTTAGTATTTGGTATTTCTGCAATTACATAGAAAATAAAGGGCAGAATGGGTAGAACTAAAAGGCAAAAGTGTAATAAATCTTAGCAAGTGCGGGTAATTGAGTAAAACATGCCTAAAGGAACCCAATAGAATTGCCTAGAACCTTCTAGTAGGGGTTCTAGGGTAGTTCGATACAATTCTAATAGACTATACTGTAACTATTTGAAAAGAATAAGGGGAGGGAAATAGAATTAACTTACTTTAAATTCTCCCAATTCGCCCCAAAATAACTCTATAAATAGACTTCTATTAAGCATGAAAAGGGGCTGGGTTTGGAAAATTCAGAGATTAATCCAGATTTTTGAAATCGAAAAGAGTTCTAAAGTTCTGAATATATAACTAAGGGTGACACACATTGAGGAAATCTGATTAACTTGAATGTTGTTCTGGGATTTCGGTGGGTCGATCCTTCATTAAATCATCTCGACTTTGCTGGATTCCTTGATTCTACTTGGGTTGATTTGCTGGGTTCCATATTTGGGGTTTTTGGTAGCACCGTTACTGTGATTGAATTGTCTCATTGCTATTGTTGTATTGTTGCTATTGGTTACTGACTTTTATTCTTCTCCAAAACTCTAGACTCATCGATTTGTTTTGAACCAGGTACACATTTTTGGCCTGAAGTTGTACTAAGCTGCTGATTGGAGAAAATGATATACAATTGTGTTATATGAATTTTCACATACTTATATCCTATTATATAGTCTAGAAGTATTTAGATTTATGTAATTAATCTAGGATTTGGTTGTAATAATTCGTAGACTATGAATATACTTTACTCGATAACAGTAGGATAAACAAGCTAGGTAAGGATTATCACCTAAAACTAAAACCGGCTAAAACATAATTAACACACTTATATTTATAACTATTCTGAAATTGGACATGTAATACCATACTTATATATTTTCGTTAATCAAGTTCTGAATCAGCATCAACTAATTCGAAAAACGTGAGTAATAGAATTTTAAATCGTGTTATAATGTGGAAATTGATTAAGCTACAAAATTTGTATTAAGCTATTGTGATATGGTGACATCAATGTGGTTGTAATAATAGTGGTAATGCAAGCATGTTTAGCTAAAGGTTAGAAAATTGTTTTCAGTTAATGAAAGCAATAATTAATTCATAGATTTATGTTCTGTTAATTTAGTAGTTAAATAATAACAAGTGGGTTAAATTAGTGTTGATACCTTTAGTTAATAGACAATATCGAAATCAGTAAGGATTAAATGTAATTTGCAATTATTTGAAATAGTAACTGTTAGTATTGAATGGTATTTGTTCGTGGTACTTTTGTTAAAATGATTTGCTTCGATTCCGCTTTAAACATAAGTAACCTGGGCCTCGCCGTGAATACAGGAAAAGATCTAATTGACATGGCATTTATACATGAGAACGAGAAAAGAAATATGTGCATCCCAGTATCTCATGACAGTTCATTGAATTGGTCTTTGGTCCAGGCCCAATAGCAAAGTATCGCCTAGACGTTAATGCATAATAATATAGATTTGATATGAAAATGGTATATATTAGGATAAGAGAAAAAATAGAAATAGAAAATAAAGAACACTTAGTAAAAACCTTAATAAAAATGGAGACGAGCCTCGCAAAATCACAAAGGCATAGTTGCGAGGCCCTCCATGATTTCTTATAAAAAATATTAGAAATTGGAAAGACCGTTTAGCAAATTTCAAGGTCTCTCCCAAAAAAAAAAAGACGAAGACACCTTAGGGCACGGTTTAAAATAAATATACATTCCTAATACGAGTGCACATTTATGTGACTAAAATGAAAATCCCAGCGAAGCTGAAATGCATCAAGGTCACAGGCGTACTGGTTGTGGTGTGATTCGCAATGCGTTTTCTCAACATCGCAAAATCTTAAAATTAACCAAAGCGGAACATCAATAGCCTTTGAAACTAAGGCATATAAGGAAATAAGACATTACAAATATGCAATTGAGCGACCATGCTAGAACCACGAAATCCAGGAATGCCTAACACCTTCTCCCGGGTTAGCAGAATTCCTTATCCGAATTTCTAGTTTCGCGGACCGTAAAACAGAGTCATAATTTCCTCAGTTTGGGATTAAACCGGTGACTTGGGACACCATTATTTTCCCAAGTGGCGACTCTAAAATTTAATATATAAATCTCGTTCTGATTGTCCTTAAAGTGGAAAAACTCCTCCCTTGTTATTATTATTATATCCCTTCTTCGGGTGTATTAGTAAATAGCGGGGTACACTTATTTAAAAGTAAAAAGGTGGTGTGACAGCTCTGGCGACTCTACTGGGGAAAAGAAATCCAGAACTTCAGTTCAGGGTTTACAAATTTGAGCTCGATTAAATTGCTGTTTTTGATATTATCTGATTTCATTATATGCTTCGATCAATGTGCTACATGTTTACTGCTTTGATATTACGTAAATTGTATATATAAAATTTTGCCGAAAACCCTTCTCTTCTTACCTCTAGGGATGTGCTTACTGGTTAAAACTACTTTTTCTATTAAGTCAATACCCAATAAGAAAATAGAGGCCAGATAAGTTCCAAAGCTGGACGATCCCGCGGGTCCCCAGTACGTAGCCCCCTCATCGATCCGAGTTGTCCACTCGGGTATACAATCTAGTACCATAAAAAATAAGGATATTAATACTAGATTTAGGACGTTTATTTGCATAATATCTGACTTAGGGGACTCAACACAGTGGTTGGGTCCGTCAAGGACAAGTGATCTGGACATCAAAGACCGGGCATGATATGTTGCATTTATTTGTCCTAAATTATTGTGCTGACCGGCTAAGTACTTGAAAACAAAAAGAAAGAAAGATTTTAAAATAGAAATACCGAAATATTGACGAAACGCCGTCGAAAGTTTGAAAAGAAAGTTTGAAAATAGTCAGAACAATTTTTGTCAAAAATAATTGGTCGTAAAACAATTTGACCGAACTACGCAGGTTTGATTCTCACCATTAGTCGAGATACGTAGGAAACCTGTGACGGGTCCAACCACCCCTTTCAAAAAAATAACGAAAAAATGTTGAATTTTTGGTTTTCAATAAAATCAAAGTGATGCTGTTTCTGAAAATAGCCGAATGTTCCCAAAGGACGCCGGAAGGCAGTTTGTGCAAAAATAGCCGCTTTGAAGTCATTTATTTTTCTTTTTAAATAATAGCCTTGAAATTTTCAAATGAAATATGGAAAGGTTAACTCTTTTAAAATAAATGAAAATTGTCCTTGAAAAAGATTTTTCTTTTTGAATAAATCGCCTTTAATAAATGTGCAGGATGAGCACAATACAAAATAAACCCTTTGCACTAATGAACAAGATCCCTTTGGAGTTGTGATTGTGGTGGAATTATCTAGGCAAAGATGGACAGGATTGGGTCAACAAATATCTAAAAGATCTTACTGGGATGCTAAATATAGTGCCTCAAGGTGATATTATCCGAGCTCTAGTTGCTTTCTGGGATCCCGCACATAATGTGCTCCACTACTCGGATTTTGAGCTCACTCCGACATTGGAGGAAATTGCTAACTACATCGGAAAGGGTGAGGTTCCCTTATAAGACAAGTATCTGGTTGCTCCAAGGGCTATTACTGTGCATAGATTCCTCGGCTCCTTAAGATTGCCAGAAATGTTCACAATGAAGACTTGGTTCACGGATTCTGCACTATGAACTTTGTATACCGCAGATATGGCCACGTTGGAGGATTCAATGATCCCATAAACAAACTCTACAGCAAAGCAAACCGGGCTAAGTGGGAGGAACACAGGCGTTTCGCCTTTGTGGTAGCCTTTTTGGGATTGATCATATTTCCGAGGAAAGATGGGAATATTGACATTAGAGTTGCTGGAATTGCAAGTACTCTCCTTGTACAAGACAATAGTACATTGGCACCAATTATAGTGGCCGATATCTTCCGTGCCCTCACGGCCTGCAAATCGGGACAAGATTTCTTCGAGGGGATTAATATACTTCTTTATATGTGGATGATAGAGAATTTATGCCGCCACCCTCTGTTTTCAAACTATGGATTGTCTGAAAAGACATGTATTGAAGAATTCAAAGTGAGGACAAAAGAGGCCAAGTTATCAGAGGGATCAAAAGGTTGGATCACATATTTGTGATCATTGACTGCTAGCCAGATAGAATGGGCATATGGATGGTTGCCCCTCAATGAAGTTACATATATGCCAGCGGAAGGGTCATATTTTCTGTTAATGGATCTCAAGAGCATCCAACCTTATGCGCCATACCGAGTATTAAGGCAACTCGGACGACATCAGGTTGTGCCGAAAGATGGGGACCTCAACCTTCCAGCAATAGAAATCAGTCCCGATGGGCAATTCCCGGAAGCAAAAATTCGGCAAATATGGAATAAATGCCAATGTCTGAGAATAGACACTTGTGTGAGAGATCGGGCTAGAGGAGAAGTATCACTGGTATATTCCGCATGGTACCGTAGAGATGTTGAACATGAGAGATCAATGAAGAGGCCTCATATTCAAGAGTTTGCCGAGCAGTCTAAGGAACAAAAAGATTGGATGGCCAAGAATAACGAATATCGAGCCAGAATCAGCATGTTGGAAAAACAATTCCAAGACCTCAAATTTGAAAGCAACCTACAAGCAACAGCCGATGAGGGTAAAAATAAACAAATGAGAAAAGAAAAAAAACTTTGAAGGCTCAGATTGTGAAAATAAGAACAACAACTGAAACCCCAGTTTGACTTGCCCGGGATGAGAAGTTAATTGAAAATCTACAGTGCAAGGTGAATAATTATATCTTTGATCTAGATAAAACTGAGAAGGAATTAGTTGGGGTTTGGAAACAGTTGGCAAAGAACGCTGAAGAAAAAGCTCGGATGGTTCGACAATTAAAAAATGAATATAATATTGAAGTAGCCCGATTAAGGAAGAAGATCATCATAGCCGAGGTCAAAAGTAGTAAACAAAACAAAGAATTTGATGTAGAGAGAGAACATTGCTACATGGCCATGGCTCGGTTAGAATTGGAGCTACAACAACTTCAAAAGAAGAACCATCAAACCTTAGATGCTTGTGTCGAACATATTAGTAGGTTGCTTCAAGAAAAATGGGTCATCAGGGAAATAATTGTCAACATTGCTCAATACATTACGTGGAAATGCCAACTGTGCTAGGATATGACTCAGTCAACATTTACCTTAGCAACAATGATCTTTGTGAAACAAGTAATGACCGACCTGGATAAACTCCAAAGGGGATTAGCATATAGGCCCGCGGTAAGACCGAACGACGTCTCGCGGGCATTAGGAGCTTTAATGTATTCATAGGGCATGCATTTTTGTATTTGTATTTTTCTGTATTTTAAAAGTTGTAGTACAACATCATCTTTTGTAATCAATGTTTGAATATCAATGAAAATTCAAAAGAAATTGTCATTATTTTTTCTCTTATATATGAAAATTGCTTGAGCGATAGGCAAACATATAGGATCGAAAAAAGAAAAAATCAGAAAAAAAAGAAAAAAAAGAAAAGGGAAAAGAAAAAAAGAGAAACTATGAAAGTAATGATGGGTTGAAACAAAAGAAAAAGAAAAAGTGATAGAAGAAAATTGACGGACTGAAAGAAGAATAATGCCGGGATGATGCATAATTACTAGGAAAAAGTTGTGTTTTTAAAACTTGTGATGTTTATACATTAGGATCTAATTATTAACAAGTTTTTCTTGTTGATGAGTATCAGATCAAATAGTTAGCAACTGGCATTCTGGCTCATCACAACAACAACATTCGTTCTGAAAGCATGACAAAAGCGGTAACTAAAGAAATTGAGCCTACAATCATGGTTCAGTGCAAGAGGAGGAAGTAAAAGATGCGACTAGCATGAAGGAAGAAATGTATAAGTTCATACAACAGATGTTAGAAATGTACCAGGCTTGGTCAAGGGGGCAACCCTTACCTTCTTACCCAGCTAACCCTACATACATTACTCCCTCAAACCCAAACCAGGAACCACCCACCATGAACTCATCTTCCACATATCTCGCTTATCCGTACTATTACGCTACTACATCACAAGCACCAACCCCTCTGCCAAAACAAGCTCCACCACCACCACCCCAGGCCGCTCCTGTGTATGTGGCACCACCACCAGTCACTTTACATAAATCCTCTAGCGAGCTTGTATTTCATGTCCATGATAATCATTACTACCCTCCAGAACCCACCTTCAGGCAACATGACTCTTACACCCCACTCATCGACATGGTGGAGGAGGAGAAACCTATTAGAAACCTTGAACAAGATGAGATGGCCTGGAAAATAAAGAGCCTTGAGCAATCATTTCGCAATATACAAGGTCTGGGAGGCCAAGTTAGTATGGCATACAAGGACTTATGCTTGTTTCGTGAGGTAAAGCTACATGTCGGGTTTAAATTGCCAAAATTTGACATGTATGATGGCCATGGTGATCTAGTGGTCCATTTCAGAGGATATTGCAGTAAAATGCATGGAGCTGGAGGAAAAGATGAACTACTTATGGCCTACTTCAGTCAAAGCCTCAGTGGTTCAACATTGGAATGGTACACCCCTCATGATCATACCCGATGGTTTATTTGGGATGATTTAGCTCAGTTATTTGCAAACCATTTCCAATATAATTGAGAAATCATCCTTGATAGATTGTAATTGACTAATATGGAAAAGAAGCCCGGAGAAAGCTTTTGGGAGTATGGTTTCAGGTGGAGGGAACAGGCGGCCCATGTGGATTCACCAATAAAAGAAGGAGAAATGGAAGATTGTTTCCTACGAGCTTTGGAGCCGACGTACTACGACCATTTGGTGTATGCGAAAGAGAAAACCTTTAATGAGGTAGTAAAGATAGGGAGTATTGTGGAAGAAGGTCTGAAGACAAATAATATTATGAGCTACTCAGCTATCAAGGCTACAAATCAAGCAATTCAGACAGGAACATGAGGGTCGATTTGAAAGAAGAAGAAGGAAGAAGTGGAGGTTATTAAATGAAGATCTTGGTCCCGGGGCCCCAACCCATATCATCATCAACCTCGCCCATACCAACCATATCCACCAGCACCATATAACCCACCTCCACAATATTATCCTCCAACCGGTCCCCAATTTTCTGTTCAGCATGCTCAATCTTACCCACCGCCTCCACCTTCATGGCGAACCCTAGCTCATGAGAATGTCTACCATGCCCAACATTCCTACCTTCCATCAAAGACCTACAGAAATCTAAACCGAACAAACTTCGGTCCTGACCCTGAAGTGAAAGGTGACAGGGCTCAGAGAAAAAGAATATTCACTCATCTGGGAGAATCATATACCAGTCTCTTTCACCGATTGAGAGAAATAGGGATGCTGAACTCCATTGAACCTGAAATTCCCAACCCTCCACCAAGAAATTTAGACCAATCAGTCCATTATGAATACAGTTCTGGGGCACTGGGACATGACACGAAGAAATGTTGGCACTTAAAGTCTGCAATACAAGAACTCATTGACTCTAGGAGAATTGAGGTGCAAGCTCTTGAGACTCCCACTTTACCTCACGGTCAAATGTGAAGAATCTGTAGTAACTCGTGTTTTGGTGGACAACGAATCAAGCGCCAATATCTGTCCATTATCAACTCCGGGGAAGCTGAAAGTTAATCATGAGAGGATTCACCGAAATAGTGTATGTGTGAGGGGTTTTGATGGAGGCGGAAAGAACACCGTGGGGGATATCATACAAGAACATGCTACTGGAGCAGTGGATTTCACCATGGAGTTTCAAGTGCTAGATGTTGCTGTATCATACAAACTTTTGTTAGGACGACCATGGATCCACATTGCGAATGCAGTACCATCTTCTCTACATCAAATGGTAAAATTTGAGTGGGAGCAACAAGAAATAATAGTGCACGGGGAAGATGATGTTTGTAATGATATGATACCATTTGAGGAAGTTGAATGAGATAAAGGTCCATGGGTGTATCAAGTAATGAACTCCGTGACTGTGAATAAAATATCTGAAGGAGAAAATATGCTAGTACCCACAGTGGCCCCTGCGCGGTCATGGTCGCAAAAGAAATGATAAAGAATGGATTCTCTCCGGGAAAGGGTTTAGGAGCTACCTTACAGGGCATAACACAACCAATTCACCTTCCAGGCAGCACTGATACTTTTGGCTTGGGTTTCAAGCCAACCATTGCTGATATACAGAGAGCTAAGAAATTGAAAAAGAAAGGGTGGACCCTCCCCAAACCTATCCCAAAATTGTCCAACTCCTTTGTCAAGCCTGGTACACAGAGACGTCTGGCAACTGCCATGCCAAACTGTGCAGAGATGAAACCGGATGAAGAGCATTTAGCAAGATTTGAAAGGTTATTTGAAGACGTGAATGTGATAGAGACAACCGAAGGAACAAGCAAAATGGACGTTCAATTTGTTGGACCCCACATTATGCTAAATAACTGGGAAGCTACTCCTCTTCCAATCAGGAGGGAGCTGTGGTAGTTAGCTTTTAATATTTCATTCCCAAAACTGTATTGTTTTTGAAAATTTTAATCCTTTATCCCGTCAAACCAAATGTATCCAACTATTGTTAACTTTCAAAAATTTAATGAAATAAATTTCTTTTCTTCCTCCATTTTTTGCCTTATTTTATTTTTCTTCTTCTTTTGTACAGTTCAATATTTGCTGATTCCAATGATATGTCACGCATGAAGGATTCCTGGTCCAGTCTTGATAACCGAATAGTTATACAGTAAATTGAAAACGAACTACAACAACAACAACCCAGTATAATCCCACTTAGTGGGGTCTGGGGAGGGTAGTGTGTACGCAGACCTTACCCCTACCCTAAGGTAGAGAGGCTGTTTCCAAATAGACCCCCGGCATCCTTCCCTCCAAGAACTACCCACCTTGCTCTTGGGGAGACTCGAACTCACAACCTCTCGGTTGGTAGTGGGGGTTGCTTACCATCAGAGCAACCCCTCTTGTCTAAATTGAAAACGAACATGAAGTGGAATATGAGGATGAGGAAGTATTGGAGGAAATTAGTAAAGATTTGAGCCATTATGAAGAGAAATCCAAACCGAACTTAAATGAAATGGAGTCTATTAATTTGGGAAATGAGGAGAATGTTCAAGAAACAAAGATTAGTGTACACTTAGAGACTTCGCTCAGTGAAGATTTGATCAAGCTGTTACATGAGTATAAGTACATATTTTCTTGGTCTTGTGATGACATGCCCGGGCTCAATACCGACCTGGTGGTACATAAATTACCTATTTATCCAGAATGTTGGCCGGTCAAGCAAAAGTTAAAGAAGCTTAAAACGGATATCAGTTTGAAAATAAAAGAAGAAGCTATTAAGCAATTCGAGGCGACGGTTATATGGGTTACTAAATATCCCAGCTGGTTAGCCAATGTGGTGCATGTTCCAAAGAAGGACGGACAAACCATGGCGTGTGTTGATTATCGAGACCTCAATAAAGCTAGTCCAAAGGATGACTTTCCATTGCCAAATATTGATATATTGATCGACAATTGTGCCAAACATGATATTGGTTCTTTCGTGGATTGTTATGCGGGTTATCATCAGAACCTGACGGACTAAGAAGATGCAGAAAAGACGACCTTTATCACGTCTTGGGGGGCATATTGCTACAGAGTGATGCCATTTGGGTTGAAGAATGTCAGAGATACATATATGAGGGCAATAACCAATATGTCTCATGACATGATACATCAAGAGATTGAAGTATATGTGGATGATGTTATTATCAAGTCCAAAAAGCAATGTGATCATGTCAAAGATCTAAGAAAGTTTTTCCAGAGGCTCCGAAGATATAATCTCAAGCTCAATCCAGCAAAATGTGCTTTTGGAGTACCATCAAGAAAGCTATTGGGGTTCATAGTAAGCCGGCGTGGTATTGAATTAGACCCGTCAAAGATAAAAGCAATCCAGAATCTACCTCTGCCAAAAAATAAGAAAGAGGTGATGAGTTTGTTGGGTAGGTTAAATTATGTTACCAGATTTATTCCTCAGCTAACATCAACCTGTGAGCCCATTTTCAAATTATTGAAGAAATATGGTGCGGTGAATTGGACTGAGGAATGTCAAGAGGCATTTGACAAAACTAAGGAATATCTGGCCAATCCTCCTGTATTGGTTCCTCCAGAACCTGGAAGGCCCTTGATCCTCTATCTGACTGTATTGGATAATTCGTTTCGCTGTGTAATGGGGCAGCATGACAAAACAGGGAAGAAAGAGCAAGGAATATATTATCTTAGTAAAAAGTTTACATATTACGAGATAAAATACACCCAGCTGGAGAGAACATGTTGTGCTTTGACATGGGTAGTGCAGAAGTTAAATCATTTCTTGTCGGCTTATACTACTTATCTGATATCTCGGTTGGACCCGCTGAAGTATATCTTCCAGAAGCCTATGTCCACAGGAAGGGTCGCTAAATGGAAAATTCTACTTACAGAGTTTGATATCATTTATGTAACTCGCACAGCAATGAAGGTACAAGCAGTCACTGACCATTTGGCAGAAAATCCGGTCGATGATAAGTATGAACCATTAAAGACATATTTTCCTGATGAGGAGACAATGAATATTGAAGAATTGGAACAAGACGACAAACCAGGTTGGAGAATGTATTTTGATGGGGCCGTCAATAGCAAAGGTGTTGGAATTGGAGTAGTACTCATTTCAGAAATAGGTTAGCATTATCCTGTTACCGCTCAGCTCCGATTTTTCTATACTAATAATATGGCCGAGTATGAAACATGTATATAGGGATTGAGAATGGAAATATACACGGGTGTTCAAGAGATTTGTCATGGGTGACTCGGATCTTTTGATACATCAGATTCAAGGAGAATGGGAGACAAGAGATTTGAAACTTATACCCTATCGACAGTGTCTGCATGAACTATCTTAGAGGTTTCAATCCATAGAGTTCAAGCATATCCCAAGAAAGCATAACGAAGTAGCAGATGCTCTAGCCATATTATTATCCATGTTGCACCATCCTGACAAAGCCTATATAGATCCACTGCAGATACAAGTTCATGATCAAAATTCTTATTGTTTCGCTGTGGAAGGAGAACCTGACAGTGAGCCATGGTATCATGACATTAAAGAATATTTGAGGACATGAGTGTACCTAGTGCAAGCCACGGGAGATCAGAAAAGGGCTATAAAGCGACTATCAAATGGATTTTTTTTGGCGGAGGAGTTGTATACAAAAGAACCCCATATTTCGGTCTACTGAGATGTATAGATGCAAAACAAGGGGACACAATCATGGCTGAAATACATGCAGGAGCTTGCGGACCTCATATGAGTAGATATGTTTTGGCTAAGAAAATATTGAGAGCAGGATACTATTGGCTCACCATGGAGCGTGATTGCATTAGATATGTGCAGAAATGCCACCAATGCGAGATACACGGAGATTTGATTCACTCCCCACCCTATGAGTTGCATACAATGTCAGCACCATGGCCATTCGTCGTCTGGGGCATGGATGTCATCGACCCAATAGACCCTGCAGCCTCTAATAGGCACAGGTTTATCTTGGTAGCAATTGATTATTTTACTAAATGGGTGGAGGCGAAGACATTTAAAGCAGTAACAAAGAAGGCGGTAGTGGATTTCGGACATACAAATATTATTTGTTTCTTTGGAATTCCTAAGGTGATTATCACAGACAATGGAGCAAATCCTAACAGTCACCTCATGGCAGAGGCATGTCAAAAGTTCAAAATCCTGCACTTTAACTCTACACCTTATCAGCCTAAAGCAAATGGAGCAGTTGAGGCTGCAAATAAGAATATTAAGAAGATTCTCAGAAAGAAGGTGGAAGAGTCAAGACAGTGGCATGAAAAATTACCATTTGATCTCATGGGTTATCGTACAATTGTCCGTACTTCAATTGGCGCAACCCTTTACTCATTGGTATACGGAACGGAGTCAGTCATACCTGCAAAAATTGAAATGCCTTCCCTCCGGATAATAGCTTAGGCTTAAATTGACGATGATGAATGGATAAAAGCCCGGTTAGAGCAATTGAGTTTGAGCGATGAAAAAAGGTTAGCAGTAGTCTGTCACGGACAGTTGTATCAACAGAGGATGGCCAGAGCATACAACAAGAAGGTACGTCCACGGAAGTTTGAAGTTGGACAGTTGGAGCTAAGACGTATTTTACCACATTGGGCAAGGGCCATTCATGGTATCTCGGGTATTTTCCAACAGAGATTTATATATCTCAAATGTGGAAGGAAAATGTGTAGAGACTACTATCGATTCTGACACATTCAAAAGATACTATGTATGATTCCTTTTTCATATGTACAATTGTATTTGTCATAATCTTGAAATTGAAATGATGAAAGTATTTTATTTATCTATCCAAACACTTTACCGATTGTTATCCTTTTCGAGCCTTATTGCATTATTCTTTCATACCCCTCTCTCGGAATTAATAATGAACAATGAAAAGAAAAGAAAAAAAGAATGAAGAAAAATGAAAATGAAAAAAAAAAGAAAAAATGATGATGACAAAAAAAATGTAAAGAAAAAAAAAGAGGAAAATAAATATGAAAAACAAAGAAGAAAAATACAAACAATCGGGAAAAGTCAAATGACGAAGAAACCTTAGGGTTTGAACTACGTTTGACTTGATCCCGAAAGGGTGCGTAGGCATCCTCAATGAGGTTCTGTCACGATAGAAATAAAATTCAAGATTCCCAAAATATTGAAACTTGGGCAGAAGTTATGTTTTATGATTCCGAGAGTTGTAATTATTTTGAAACCTCATTTTAAATTTTGAGCCTTTATACCTTTCTTTCTTAACCTATCCAAAATCCACATTACGGTCCAAAGAATGACCTTCTGATTATTTTCAAGAAAATGACAATACAAAAGAAATAAAGAAAAACACATCATGGATAATAGGTTTCGAAACAAAAAATAAAGAAAAATAAAAAATGAGAGAGTCTTATTAGTGAAAACCCTAACGGTCACCATAAGGCGAATGTGAGATGAAAAAAAATAAATGAGAGTGTCTTATTGGTAAAAACCCTAACAGGCACCATAAGGCGAATGTGAAGTGAGAGAAAATAAAAAGACAGAGTCTCATCGGTGAAAACTTTCACGGGCACCATAATGCGAATGTGAGGAATGTCTTTATAGAAAGGTTTGGGTTGAAGGAAAGAGGAAATTAAGACATCAATGATTCGATTGGACAGACTTGGTCGGATATTCAAATACATGGCATGGTCAAAGGAATCAGCCTTCATACCCAGATAAGTTCTATCTTTACTTCAAAATACCCTCACCCCTGAAATGCAGGTCTTTGCATTTCATTTTACTTGTTCAACACCAGTCGCCAATAGAAAGCTAGCTACCAGCTTCTCATGTTAGATGGCATAATAAAACTGGGTCCTTCAAAGGAAAAGGGAAAATAAAACACATGGCGATCATACAACCAAAAGGAAATAAAAGGAAAATAAACAAAAAGAGAAAAGCAAAGGGAATTATAATAGAAAAATTGAAAAAATCCGGTGATGAATTGCAAAGCAGAATAAAGCAAGATGAAGCAGATGATGGAAGCAAGGCCAACAAGAATGCCAATTGCTAACCATCATTTTATAACTAATAAAATTGTTCACTGATTTAGACAGGGACAAAAGATTCAAATTCTCACTAATTACTTCAAAATGAATGTGACCAATGTGGGAGAAAACATCAAATAGAAACAGCAATAAAGGAGATAATCCACAAGGGAGAACTCACTAAGTAATCAGGAACCTACCCGAACAGCAAGGGAGGTATTATCTTTTACAAATTTACACCCCAGTTATCAAACTGAGGGAATACTTTTCAGCATTTTTCATTTCTGCCTCAGGCGCCCACCTAGATAACGAGGGAATATTTTTCTGCATTTTTCATTTCTGCATCAGGTGCCACCTGGATAACGAGGGAATATTTTTCTGCATTTTTCATTTCTGCATCAGGTGCCCACCTAGATAACCAAGGAATATTTTTTTGCATTTTTCATTTATGCATTAGGCGCCTACCTGGATAATGAGGGAATATTTTTCTGCATTTTTCATTTCTGCATCAGGCACCCACTTGGATAACGAGGGAATATTTTTCTTCATTTTTCATTTCTGCATCAGGCACCCACCTGGATAACGAGGGAATATTTTTTTGCATTTTTTATTTCTGCATCAGGCGCCCACCTGGATAACGAGGGAATATTTTTCTACATTTTTCATTTCTAGACCAGACGCCCACCTGGATAAGGAGGGAATATTATTCTGCATTTTTCATTTCTGCATCAGGCGCCCACCTGGATAACGAGGGAATATTTTTCTGCATTTTCATTTCTGCATCAGGCGCCCACCTGTATACAAGGGAATAATTTTCAGCATTTTAATTTTTGTTCAGGTGCCCGCCTGTATAACGAGGGAATACTTTTCAGCATTTTTATTTCTGTTCAGGCACCCACCTGTATAACAAGGGAATACTTTCTATATTTAAAAAAAAAGCTTTTCTAACGGAGTAACACTATTGTACATTGAAAGCCCCATACTGGGGCAAATGAAAAAAAGTTTCTTTGTTTTGCAATAAGTAGGTGTCGACCTGGAAGCAAGAAGCACATTTTGAAGTTATACAGATGGATGAAAGCAGTATACTGGAAGCAAGTCATGAGCAAAAATTCACAAAAATTGAAGATGCAAATAAAGAGCAACATGTAATATGGAAGAGCGAGACAATACTAGAAGACAAGGCATAGATAGGATTTTCTTGTAATTCACAGACCATAGCTTACAATAGCTTCTTTATTTTAATTTTATCCCGGTGTAATAAGGAGTTAGTCAGCAATAGTAACAATAACATCAACAACAACAATGCTCTGGTAGTTTCAAACTACCAAACTATCCCGAACAACAATAACCTGATTTCTGTTTAGCCCAGGATATGTAGGCAACCTCTTAAGCAGGGTGCGGTCAAAAGGTTTTTCAAAATGCATCGTACGGAATATGAAAGTGGGCAAAAATCTCTCATTACTGCTCACTTATCTTTGCACTAAAACTTTTCGTGTTCCCAAGCAAAGAGGGGCAGCTGTGAGCACGTGATTTGCCCTAAGCAATATATATATATATATATATATATATATATATATATATATATATATATATATATATATATATATATATATAATAATGATTTTTTGTTTGTAATTGTGTGATTTAGTTGAAATACTAGTGTTTTTGTTTGAAAATAAAATTGAAATGAAAATAACAAAAGAAATCAATTATAAAATATCACAAAAATGTTAAAATTAGGAAAATAAAAGTAAAATGGCAAAAATACCGGAAAAGTAATGAAAAAAATCAAGAAAATAGAAAATAAAGGAAATATAGCAGTTGAAAATAAATACAAAAAGAAAAACACAAAATAAAATAAAATACAAGAAATAAAAAAAATACAAGTCAAAATACAAAATAGAATATGAATTTGGGCTACATATACAAGGGAATACATATACCTAGCCCAAAATACACAAGGCCCAAACGAAATAAGCCTGGTCTACCTAGGCTTATAATCAAACGTCGTCGTACCAATCAAATAAATCCAAGCCAATGATGATTTGAATCGTATGGACCAGATGAGGCGGTTCCATTATAAACCAAACAACGTCGCATATATAAATAATCCTGGTCGTCCAATACAACTAATCAAACGGACAAGACCAACGAGCCTTTATAAATTAAATGACGTAGCTTAGGTAAATTAATCCCAACTGTCCAAGCATATAATCCAACGGACCTAAGGAGAGCTTTTATTAAAACAAACGACACCGTCTCGAGGCTACAAGATCCTGGCCATTGATCTTGACTAATCCAGTGGCCAGGAATCAACAATACATGACTGATATATATATACTCCCATCTCACATTGTGTCCGTCATTATACATACATATACACATCCTTGAAAAACCCTAGCCGCTTGAGACTCACCTTCTTCCTCCTCCAGTCTCATGGAGACCACCGAAATGCCATGCTTCAGCCTTCTTCTCCGGCTCAGGCAAACTTCAAATGCCTTCTCCACCACCCAAAACCTTCAAGCCACCATAAACTTCGACTAAAACAAAAAAAAACCTCCCTGATCTTGAAACGCCGACGCCGGAACCCTAGCTGGCGACCCCACATAGTATGAACCAAGGTCCCATATTAACACCCTTGAACCGTTTTAAGGTGATCTACCACCCCATCTGGGTGGTTTCCCTCTAATCACCCTCAAACGTGTTGAATATTAGAAAAATACTCGTTAGAACCCTACTTCGGCGAGTACCCAAAATTAACCCTACCCCGAAGTACATCCCTAGGTCTCCAGACCACCCCCATACATACCTACATCAAACCCAAAGCCCCATCTGAAAAATCCAGTACTTAGAAGACCAAACGTCTTCAAAGTTCTGAAAATCCAGAAAAAATGAAAAGAATGAAGAAGAACAAAGAAGAAAGAAAGAAGAAAAGAAAGAAAGAAAAGCAAAAGGAAAAGAAAAAGCCCGAAAAAGCTAAGTTTACACCTCTGTTTCTATTCTTGGTTGCTATATGTTTTGAAAATGTTTCTTTATATGTTTTCCGTGTTTATATGAGCCTATTTTTTTTATTGTTTTAAAATACAAATGTCATGACCCAAACCCTGGTCGTGATGGCGCCCAACACAATGCTAGGCAAGCGCGACCATATTATCTCTTAACCGGCCATTTATTAATTCCAGTTAATCAAATTAAACTTAAACAGCAAGTGTTCATATCAAAATGATAATGGTAGAAACATAAAAAATACGGTCCCAACCAAATCGGGGTGTCACGAGACTGAACCTCTAAAGAATAACATCCTAATACAATCAAGTCTAGGCAAAAGAAATCAACAGGGTGATAAAGAAGGAGAAAACAGGCTCTGCAGACGCTGGCAGCTACCTCGTAATCTCCGCAAGAAGTAGATGTGAGCAGGCAGCAACGACAACTCAACCGCTCTCGCGCACCTGTGAATCTGCACAAAACGTGCAGGGGAGTGGGGTGAGTATATTTCAACTCGGTGAGTAACAATAATAAATAATAACTGAAAGTAAGAACTCATGTGCTATCACTTAGCAGTTCTAAGGTAACCCTCGCAGGTACGTCATCACTTTGGTAGTAGTCTGATCTCCAATCCATATCTATCTTTACAAGATCCTACACTGGTCAAAACCTCACTCGTAACCCTACGGTGTACGGCCATCTCAATATATGAAGACACATAACTATGTCTATAATGTATAAGTATTTAAGTAGGTAATAGGATATGAATAAATAAAATGCTACGGCGTGCAGCCCGCTCCAATACATATACCGCTGTGGCACGCAGCCCGCTCTATTTAACGTCGACGGCGCTCACTGGGGGTGTATATAGACTTCGGAGGGGCTCCCTATGCCCAAGCACTATTATACTGCGGTGTGCAGCACGATCCACACAAATATTACTGCGGCGTGCAGTCCGATCCAATATATATATGTATATATCTCTATACTGCTGTGGCGTGCAACCCGATCCCATAATATACACCAGTGCTCACTGAGAATGTGTGCAGACTCAGACTCCGAAGGGGCTCCTACAGCCCAAGCGCAATAATACTGCATCGTGTAGTCCATCCCACATGTATATTACATGTATATTACATGTACATTACTGCGGCGTGCAGTCCGATCCAATATATATACTGCTGCGGCGTGCAGCCCGATCCAATATATATATACATATATAATACCTCATAATGGGTCCTCGACCCTATCCCAGTCAGTATGTACTTGACCTCTCGGACCCAATATAATATATCAAAGTGGGTCCTTGACCCCGTCTCAGTCAATATAGACTTGGCCTTTCAGGCCCACTAAGCTAGAACAGGGAATTCCACTCTAGATAATCTCTCAAGGTACACATCCAGTACGGGCTCATTTTATGCTATACAGCTAGAGCTACGGCTGAGTGTATGTTTCCAATACGATATAGGGGTCACCTTGCTCTATAGGTTCCCTAATGCTCTACAGATCGGCACAAGGCCCCAAACATGGCTTTTAGCCCTATTGTACAGTGATAATCTCATTAACAGTCATACAACACAGTATTCTATTAGCCGGGAAGGACCAAGTCCAAGTCCCTAATCCCAATGTCACCACGCTCGTCACAAGACGCGTGTCACATCTCAACATAGCACTGTGAAATGCTAGTATAGGGTTTCAAACCCTCAGTACATTGTTTACTACTACCACTCACCTCGAACCGGTGGAAGCTTCAATCCGCCTCTGTAAGGCCCCGTAAAATTTTTGTGCATAAAACCTAGTAGCTATAGTGTCATGGTCTGAATAATGTGTTAGGAATGCGTAGAATTAGGTGACCCTTCTACTCCTAGTAGCTGTCATCTTGTCCAAGTCGTTTCTCTCTTAGTATTAGTGAAGTCTCCTTCATTTTGTAATAAGTTAAATGTGTTGTTGCCTTGGGTCACTTGAACCTTTCTTGATAAATGAAATCCTTATAAATATTCATGTGTTAAATAAACAACTAATAGTAAGTGTAGATTGGTAATGGTTTGTTTGTGTGTACATAGTGTATTAAGATGGTTAAATAAGGTAAGAACTCATTATGTGCAATTGTAACAATGTGATAGAACATGTGCATTCGTTGAGGTAAGAAAGTGTATACCAGTTGTGGAAAGTGTTGTATTTGTGTATTGTTGTTTGGCAATGTGTTTCGGGGGCCCTCTGACAGGTGGATATGTCCATAATACAAAGGAAACTCTTGCGAAATTTTTCTAAAATATAAGAGTTAGTCAAAATTTTGATAGTTGCATATCATGTCTTTCAAAACCAACTCATTTTTTTCAAAATCCTCATTCGAGGACGAATGATCTTAAGGGGGGGAGGATGTAAGGCCCCGTAAAATTTTTGTGCATAAAACCTAGTAGCTATAGTGTCATGGTCCATATAATGTGTTAGGAATGCGTAGAATTCTTCGCGGCTCACAAGCTCGCCGTGGTTCGGACCCTTGGTAGTGATTTAAGTTTCAAAAATGAAGAGAATCAATTTTTCCAGAAAAGTGTCAATTTTGCGGTCAAGAATGCGACCGCAGATCTGCTATGCAGACCGCATTCTTGCTGCAGAGCTTACCAGAAGGTTTCCCAAAATCATGTTTAAAATGCGGTCGATATGCGATCGTATAATGAATCTGCGGTGCACTTTGCGACCGTAGATCAAGAATGCGGACCGCATTTTGGTCGCATTCCTTAACAGTACATGTGTGAATCGCAGATGCGACCGCAGAATTGACCCGGCCCAGATTTTTGTAAAATTTTTACCCGACCTCTTTTTTAATATAACACCTTTCCCCTTCATTTTGTCATATCATCTTACCAAAATTAGAGAGAGAAGAGAGGGGTTTTAGAGAGAGAAGTCTTTCATCTTCAAAGATTGTTCCAAACATCTAGTCCAAAGGATTCTAGGGCAAGGATTCAACTTCCCCAAATCATTCAAGGTAAAAACCCTAACTATTTTCTTTGATTTTCAGTTTTAAATTAGGTAAAGAGTGGTTTGCATATAATAGCTTTTGAAAATAGAATTTTTACACTCATGCATGATTATTGAACTTGATTTCTAGTAGAAAAGAAGTGAGTAGAAGTAAGAGTCTTCAAGAACAAGGTTGGCAAGAGTAGGATACCTTGGGTAAGCATAAAGTAGGAAGTTAAAGGAAGAAAACTCGATACCGGGTATGTATGGCTAATTTTGATTCTTGTGAAATCGCCTATATGTGTGAAATTTGTTTGGTTAGTGTTAATTTGACAAATTTTGTGAAATTCTTGATGTTGTTGTTGGATATTCAAATTTGTTGTTGAAATATGAGTGATGTGGTATGGAATATGAACCGAAAGGTAAATGAGAGTTGAATTGGGTAAAGAATTGTGAATAATGGTTATAATGGCCTATATGGCACCTTGTGGAAAAGAAACGAAACACTTGAGAATTGGTTTGTTGTGGAAATAGATGAAGCACTTGAATTGTGGAAAATTATTGAACATACTTGTGTGAATATTCTTTATTATGGAAACATTGTAACTTGGTTATGATATTGGCTTGATAAGTAATTGAGAACATGAAACAATGTGCAAGTTGCTTATTTGAACTTGTTGAAATTGTGTGTAGTGCCTTATCTGCTATTTGAAATTGTTGTGTTTTAAACTGTAAGGTGGGATCGGGTTGCGCACCGCAACATGAGGAAATAAGGTGTGGGTTGGGGTGATAAGGGTGACCGAGGTAATAAGGGTGGTCAGGGGTAATAAGGATGGAAAGCGATCGAAATCGCTATTGAAAATTGATACAAAAATCAATGATGTGAAATTATGAAAGGAGATAGTAGGAGAGTTTGCAACCTGGGGGGCACTGATTGCCCCTATGTTTGACTACTTGCAATTTATGTGGTTGATTGGTTGTTGTTCTATTTGTTGACCTTGAATGTGCTTGTGTTGAGGCTTATCTGAAATGAGTAAAAGGTGGAAAACATGGTTGGCCGGCTTGATTAGTTTTGATGTAATTTAATGGCTTGAGTTTACTTGGGACAAAGTTTGTCCATACATACCAGTACAATTCAAGTGTACTGACGTCCCTTTTGCCGGGGACGCTACATTCGTGTTATGATTGTAGGTGGATCGGTAGCAGGCACTTCAGCTCATCGGCAGTAGTATCCTTCACCTTCCACTGCCCGTTTTGGTGAGCCCCTTTCTTCCTTGGGGCCCTGTGTGGTTCACGCCACTTTTGTTTAGACTTTATTTTGGTTTTGCAAGGTATAGCCGGAGCCTTGTTACCGGCAAGTATTGTATTTCCCTTTTGTATCCTAGAGGCTCTGTAGACATGTAAACTGTGGGACTCCAGTATTATGTATACATTATGTTATGTCGGGCGTTGTAAAAACCGCAAACTTGTTAATGAATCACTCGTATGGTTTTATTTGTTTAATGTGAAATCATTCATGGTTAGTAAGATATTTGGTTAATGAGAAACAATCAACACAGGGGTAACGCGTGGGATTGAAAGGCACCCAGGTCCGCTTGACTGGGGCAACCTAGACGGGCGCCGGTCATGTCACTCGAATTGGGGCGTGACAAACTTGGTATCAGAGCCTAAGGTCTTAAAGTGTCCTAGGATGTCTCGGAGCCATGTCTAGTAGTGCCCTTCTTATCGGTGTGTTGTCGACCACATCAGATAAGTTGGGGGCTACACGGGAATTTAGGAATATACCTATTTCTTTGTTAATCTATATCGTGCGTTAAAGTGCAATGTGGAAATATCTGTGTCTAATTCACGCCTTGTTCCAAAATTTTCAGAATATGGCGCCTAAGAAGAAGGCTAGACTCGGCCTTGGGGCCAATGCCGACCCGAGTGCGGCTGCTAATCATGTACCCGATGCCGTGGGCGAGAATGAATCACCAGTCCTGAATTTGCCTGGCCCCTCTGTTCAAAACCCAAGTGTCCCTATTCCAGCTGCAGCAGAGGATGCCACCATTCCTCCTGCCAGTGTTCCTGACTCAGATACAGTTCCTGCTTCGAGCTCCGGTATCTCTAATGAAGATCTTAGGGGAGCCATTCATATGTTAACACAGTTAGTGGCCGCCCAGGCCCAGATATCCCATGATGCCCCTGCATCCTCCAGCGGACAGGGAGATTCCTTTGGCTCCAGAGTCCACCAGTTCTTGCGATTGGCCCCTCCAGAATTTTCAGGTACCGATCCAGAGGCTGACCCATAGGAATTCCTTGATGAGATATACAAGACCCTCAGAGTGATGAAGGCTACAAATATAGAGGGGGTAGAGTTGGCCTCTTACAGGCTGAAGGGAGCGGCACGTTCATGGTTCGAGATGTGGGAGGATTCCCGTGAGGAGGTGAGCCCTCCGGCCAGATGGGATGAGTTTGTAGATGCATTTATGGACCACTTTTTGCCTGCCGAGGTGATGGCAGCCCGTGCCACGGAGTTCGAGGTCCTCAAACAAGGCAGTATGAGTGTTTGGGAGTATCACATGGAGTTCGTAAGGTTGTCCAAGTACGCTCCTCATTTAGTGTCGACCATGGATGCCCGGGTTCGACGGTTTGTTCAGGGCCTTAGCCCTTTGGTAGTGAATGAGGCCGCCACAGCAGCTTTGCACTCAGACATGAACTATGGGAGGATTGTGGGGTTTGCTCAGGCCACAGAGGCCAGGAAATTGAAGATTCGTGCAGAAAGAGAAAGTAGCAGCAGGGCCCGGTCAATGGGTCATTCAGGGATATCACTTCCAGGGAGAGGGTCGTCAGGGCCATCTCAGTTATATGCTCAGTCCTCCGCGAGTGCACCGCCATCCGTGCACAGTCATCGGCAAGGCAGTTACTCAAGACCCGGTTCAGACAGCAGGAGGTCTCGTCAGTCTCGTCGTCCTGGGGTTAGATCCCAGCAGCAGGGGAGACCTACATGCCCCAAGTGTGGGAGATTTCATACAGAGACTTGCTACCTTGACCTTCCAGTGTGCTTCGGGTGCGGGGTGAGAGGTCACATTCAGCGGGATTGCCATGCACCCCATTAGGGTATAGGTAGGGGATCTGCTCAGTCATCCGGTTCTTCAGCTGCTACATCATCAGCGCGTACTCCAGCATCAGCAGGGTGTGGAGCAGCTAGGGGTGGAGCTCATGGTAGGGGTGGACCTAGCCGATTCTATGCATTGAGTGGCCGCCAAAATGCCGAGGCTTCTCCAGATGTTGTTACAGGTATCCTGTCTGTTCAGACTATTGATTGCTATGCCCTTATTGATCCGGGGTCCTCCTTGTCTTATGTTACTCCATTCGTTGCTTCAAGTTTTGGGATAGAACCCGAACAACTTCATGAGCCGTTCTCTGTGTCGACTCCGGTCGGTGATTCTACACAGCCTCACGAGTCTATAGAAATTGTGTTGTCACGGTGAGTGGTCGTAATACCACAGCCGATCTTATTGAGCTTGGGATGGTTGATTTTGATGTAATTATGGGGATGGATTGGCTCTATTCATGCTTTTCCAAGCTTGACTGTCGGACGAGAGTTATGAGGCTCGAGTTCCCTAACGAGCCAGTTATTGAATGGAGAGGAAATGGTGTAGTGCCAAGGGGTAGGTTTATTTCCTACCTTAAGGCTTCGAAGATGATTAAGAAGGGGTGTATCTATCATTTGGTTCGGGTGACGGACACCACCTCAGAGGTGCCTACCCTCGAGTCCGTGCCAATTGTGAATGAATTTCCTGAAGTGTTTCCGGATGAGCTTCCAGGCATTCGCCGGATAGGGAGATTGACTTTGGGATCAATGTATTGCCAGATACTCAGCCAATATCCATTCCACCATACAGAATGGCGCCAGCAGAGTTAAGGGAGTTAAAGGAGCAATTGAGGGATTTATTATAGAAAAGGTTCATACGACCGAGTGTGTCAGCGTGGGGTGCTCCGGTTCTTTTTGTCAGAAAGAAGGATGGGTCACTTCGAGTGTGTATCGATTATCGGCAGCTCAAAAAAGTCACCATCAAGAATAAATATCCTTTGCCTCGAGTGGATGATCTGTTTGATCAATTGCAGGGAGCGAAGTTATTCTCAAAGATTGATTTACGGTCTGGGTACCACCAGTTGAAAATCAGGGAGTAGGATGACCGCCTTCAGAACTCGTTATGGTCACTTCGAGTTTTTGGTCATGTCTTTTGGGCTAACCAATGCCCCAGCAGCTTTCATGGACCTTATGAATCGTGTATTCAAGCCATTCCTAGATTCCTTTGTGATTGTATTCATTGACGACATCCTCATCTACTCTCGGAGCAGGGAAGAGCATGTCGTTCACCTCAGAGCAGCATTGCAGACCCTTCATCAGCATCAATTGTATGCCAAGTTCTCAAAATGTGAGTTTTGGTTTGAGTCCGTAGCCTTTCTAGGGCATGTTATTTCCAGTGAGGGAATTCAGGTGGATCCTCAAAAGATTGCGGCAGTGAAAGATTGGCCTAGACCCACGACCCCGACAGAGATTCGTAGCTTCTTGGGTTTAGCAGGGTACTATCGAAGGTTTGTAGAGGGGTTCTCGACCCTCGCTTCCCCATTGACAAAACTGACGCAGAAGGCAGTTAAGTTCCAGTGGTCCGATGCATGTGAGAAAAGTTTCCAAGAATTGAAGTCAAGATTGACCTCGGCACCGCTATTGGCCTTGCCATAATGAACAGAGGGATTTGTGGTTTATTGTGATGCCTCCAGAGTCGGTTTGAGGTGTGTATTGATGCAGCACGGAAAGGTTATAGCTTATGCTTCCAGGCAACTCAAGAACCATGAGAAGAATTATCCGACGCATGATTTGGAGCTTGCAGTTGTTGTGTTTGCCTTGAAAATATGGCGACACTATCTTTATGGGGTTCATGTAGATGTGTTTTCCAGACCACAAGAGCCTCCAGTATTTGTTCAAGCAGAAAGAGCTAAGGTAGCGGTAGTGGTTAGAATTGCTCAAGGACTATGATATGGACATATTGTACCATCCAGGGAAGGCAAATATGGTAGCCGACGCTCTTAGTCGAAAATCCATGGGTAGTTTGGCTCATTTGGGTATGGATCAGAGACCCCTGGCTCGGGAGGTTTACCAATTAGCTAGTTTGGGGGTTCGTATCTCGGCGTGAGACGAGGGGAATGTTTTGGTGCATAATGGAGCAGAATCATCACTGGTCGCGGAAATCAAGGAAAAACAGTTCATGGATCAAGCATTGGTTCGGGTGAAGGAAGCAATTGTGAATAACAAGACCTCATCATTTGTACTCAGCAGCGAGGATGGTGTATTGCGGTGCCAAGGTAGACTATGTGTTCCGGATGTGGACGAGCTTCGGGAGAGGGTAATGGCAGAGGCTCACATTTCCAGGTATTCGGTGCACCCAGGTTCCACGAAAATGTATCATGATCTCAAGGAGATTTATTGGTGGAACGGTATGAAAAGGGATGTGGCAAGTTTTGTAGCTAAATGTCCGAACTGTCAACAAGTGAAGGCTGAGCATCAACGGCCCGGTGGATTAACTCAGCGTATAGAAATACCAAGGTAGAAATGGGAGATGATCAATATGGATTTCGTGGTGGGGTTACCTCGCACTCTGCATAAGTTCGACTCAATATGGGTGATAGTGGATCGACTCACCAAATCAGCTCACTTCCTGCCAGTCAAGTCTACTGATGCTGCGGAGCAATATGCAAGGTTGTACATCAAAGAGATAGTAAGGCTTCATAGCACTCCACTTTCTATTATCTCAGATCGTGGGGCACAGTTCACAGCTAACTTTTGGAAGAAGTTTCAACAAGGTTTGGGAACTCAGGTGAATCTCAGCACAGCTTTCCATCCACAGACCGACGGTCAGGCCGAGCGGACCATTCAGACGCTTGAAGATATATTGCGGGCTTGTGTCTTAGATTTTAAAGGTAATTGGGATGAACACTTGCCACTGATAGAATTTGCTTACAATAACAGCTATCATGCTAGCATTCAAATGGCCCCATTTGAGGCATTGTACGGGAGAAGATGTAGGTCGCCAATCGGGTGGTTTGAGGTAGGTGAAGCGGAATTGCTAGGGCCAGATATGGTGTACGAAGCTATGGAAAAGGTCAAGGTTATTCAGGAGAGAATGAAAACAGCACAGAGTCGTCAAAAATCCTATGCAGACATTCGCCGAAGGGATTTGGAGTTTCAAGTCGATGATTGGGTGTTCTTGAGGGTATCTCCTATGAAGGGGAGTCATGCGATTCGGAAAGAAAGGTAAATTGAGTCCTAGGTATGTCGGGCCATATCGGATCGTTCAAAGGATTGGTCAAGTTGCTTATAGGCTAGAATTGCCTCCTGAGATGTCATCAGTGCACCCGGTATTCCATGTGTCCATGTTGAAGAAAGTGATCGTAGATCCATCCACCATCATGCCAGTCGAAGCTATAGAGGTTAATGAAGATTTGTCATATGAAGAAGTTCCAGCAGTTGCCATTCTTGATAGGCAAGTCCGTAAGTTGAGAAATAAGGAAGTTGCCTCTGTTAAAGTATTGTGGCGAAGTCAACAAGTTGAGGAGGCCACATGGGAAGCAGAAAAAGAGATGAAAGAAAAGTACCCCCATTTGTTTGATCAAGCCTAGAAGAAATTAGGTGACCCTTCTACTCCTAGTAATCTGTCATCTTGTCCAAGTCGTTTCTCTCTTAGTATTAGTGAAGTCTCCTTCATTTTGTAATAAGTTAAATGTGTTGTTGCCTTGGGTCACTTGAACCTTTCTTGATAAATGAAATCCTTATAAATATTCATGTGTTAAATAAACAACTAATAGTAAGTGTAGATTGGTAATGGTTTGTTTGTGTGTACATAGTGTATTAAGATGGTTAAATAAGGTAAGAACTCATTATGTGCAATTATAACAATGTGATAGAACATGTGCATTCGTTGAGGTAAGAAAGTGTATACCAGTTGTGGATGTTTCGGGGGCCCTCTGACAGGTGGATATGTCCATAATACAAAGGAAACTCTGGCAAAAATTTTCTAAAATATAAGTTAGTCAAAATTTTGATAGTTTCATATCATGTCTTTCAAAACCAACTCATTTTTTCAAAATCCTCATTCGAGGACGAATGATCTTAAGGGGGGGAGGATGTAAGGCCCCGTAAAATTTTTGTGCATAAAACCTAGTAGCTATAGTGTCATGGTCCGAATAATGTGTTAGGAATGCGTAGATTCTTCGCGGCTCACAAGCTCGCTGCGGTTCGGAACCTTGGTAGTGATTTAAGTTTCAAAAATGAAGAGAATCAATTTTTCCAGAAAAGTGTCAATTTTCCGGTCAAGAATGCGACCGCAGATCTGCTATGCGGACCGCATTCTTGCCGCAGAGCTTACCAGAAGGTTCCCCAAAATCATGTTGAAAATGCGGTCGATATGCGATCGCATAATGAATCTGTGGTGCACTTTGTGACCGCAGATCAAGAATGCGGATCGCATTTTGGTCGCATTCCATAACAGCACATGTGTGAATCTTGAGGCAATTATGCGGTCACTATGCGGACCGCATGTTGATTCTGCGATCGCAGATGCGACAGCAGAATTGCCCCGCCCCAGATTTTTGTAAAATTTTGACCCGACCTCTTTTTTAATATAACACCTTTCCCCTTCATTTTTTCATATCATCTTACCAAAATTAGAGAGAGAAGAGAGGGGTTTTAGAGAGAGAAGTCTTTCATCTTCAAAGATTGTTCCAAACATCTAGTCCAAAGGATTCTAGGGCAAGGATTCAACTTCCCCAAATCATTCAAGGTAAAAACCCTAACTATTTTCTTTGATTTTCAGTTTTAAATTGGGTAAAGAGAGGTTTGCATATAATAGCTTTTGAAAATAGAATTTTTACACTCATGCATGATTATTGAACTTGATTTCTAGTAAAAAAGAAGTGATTAGAAGTAAGAGTCTTCAAGAACAAGGTTGGCAAGAGTAGGATACCTTGGGTAAGCATAAAGTAGGAAGTTAAAGGAAGAAAACTCGATACCAGGTATGTATGGCTAATTTTGATTCTTGTGAAATCGCATATATGTGTGAAATTTGTTTGGTTAGTGTTAATTTGACAAATTGTGTGAAATTCTTGATGTTGTTGTTGGATATTCAAAGTTGTTGTTGAAATATGAGTGATGTGGTATGGAATATGAACCGAAAGGTAAATGATAGTTGAATTGGGTAAAGAATTGTGAATAATGGTTATGATGGCCTATATGGCACCTTGTGGAAAGAAACGAAACACTTGAAAATTGGTTTGTTGTGGAAATAGATGAAACACTTGAATTGTGGAAAATTATTGAACATACATGTGTGAATATTCTTGATTATGGAAACATTGTAACTTGGTTATGATATTGGCTTGATAAGTAATTGAGAACATGAAACAATGTGCAAGATGCTTATTTGAACTTGTTGAAATTGTGTGTAGTGCCTTATCTGCTGTTTGAAATTGTTGTGTTTTAAACTGTAAGGTGGGATCGGGTTGCGCACCGCAACATGAGGAAATAAGATGTGGGTTGGGGTGATAAGGGTGGACGAGGTAATAAGGGTGGTCATGGGTAATAAGGATGGAAAGCGATCGAAATCGCTATTGAAAATTGATACAAAAATCAATGATGTGAAATTGTGAAAGGAGACAGCAGGAGAGTTTGCAACCTGGGGGGCACTGATTGCCCCTATGTTTGACTACTTGCAATTTATGTGGTTGATTGGTTGTTGTTCTATTTGTTGACCTTGAATGTGCTTGTGTTGAGGCTTATCTGAAATGAGTCAAAGGTGGAAAACATGGTTGGCTGGCTTGATTAGTTTTGATGTAATTTAATGGCTTGAGTTTACTTGGGACAAAGTTTGTCCATACATACCGGTACAATTCAAGTGTACTGACGTCCCTTTTGCCGGGGACGCTACATTCGTGTTATGATTGTAGGTGGATCGATAGCAGGCACTTCAGCTCATCGGCAGTAGTATCCTTCTCCTTCCACTGCCCGTTTTGGTGAGCCCCTTTCTTCCTCGGGGCCCTGTGTGGTTCACTCCACTTTTGTTTAGATTTCATTTTGGTTTTTTTTTTGCAAGGTATAGACGGAGCCTTGTTACCGGCAAGTATTGTATTCCCCTTTTTGTATCCTAGAGGCTCGTAGACATGTAAACTGTGGGACTCCAGTCTTATGTATATATTATGTTATGTCGGGCGTTGTAAAAAACTGCAAACTTGTTAATGAATCACTCGTATGGTTTTATTTGTTTAATGTGAAATCATTCATGGTTAGTAAGATATTTGATTAATGAGAAACAATCAACACAGGGGTAACGCGTGGGACTGAAAGGCACCCATGTCCGTTTGACTGGGGCAACCTGGTCGGGCGCCGGTCATGTCACTCGAATTGGGGCATGACAACCTCGCGCTTGCCTCACAAACCAATCTCCTCGGATGCTAAATCTGCTCAAAATCAATGATAATACATCAATATATGCTCAATTCACGTAACCCATATGAAATAACCCAAATTGTATCAAAACCCACAAAGTTGTCAAAACCCGACTTTTGGTGCGCTTCTCGAAAAATTATAAAAGTTACATATTCGGAACCCTCGTCTCAATACGAGTCTAGCATATCAAATTTACCAAATTCGGACTCCATTTGCCCACTCAAATCGGCCTCCCAAATGTTTTGCAACTTATGAAATTTTAACCCTTCTGTTATTTTTAACACAGGCACGATTTCCGCTTCTGCGGACAAAAATCCGCCTCTGTGAGGCCGTCTCTGCGACCAAATTGTCGCTTATGTGAAAACATACCTAGCCGCCCAGTTCCGCTTCTGCGGCCCAGGTCTCGCTCCTGCGAGACCGCTCCTGCGAACAAGCCTCCGCACCAGCGGTTCTCCCAGTCGCCCGCCTTTCCGCTTCTGCGACAAAGGACTCGCATAAGTGAGTCCGCTCCTGCGACGAGTCATCCGCTTCTGCGCAACCTCCTGGCCAAGCCCCCTTTTCGCATCAGCAGTCCAAATTCCGCTTCTGCGGTCCCGCTCCTGCGGTTCCCAATCCGTAGGAGCGGAAATGCTGCTGCAATTCATGACAGCAGCTCCCAAACTCCAATTTCCTCCCGTTTAACCTCCCGAAACCACCCTGGGTCCCCCGGGACCCCAACGAAACCCACCAACAAACTCCAAAACACGATACGAACTTGTGCCAAGCATAAAAACACCATCCTAATCATCAAAAATCACCAATTACACACGGATTCAAGCCTAAGTTTCTTCAAAACTTCCGAAACCGACATTCGATCAAAAACCCGACCAAACGACCTCCGAATGACCTAAAATTTTGTAGGCATATCCAAAATCACCTAACGGAGCTACTGCAACTGTCAGAATTCAATTCCAACTCCCGGATCAAAATCTCACCTATCGATCTGATATCGCCAAAATTCAACTTTAGCCAATTCAAGCCTATTTCTACACCGGACCTCCAAATTCAATTCCGATTGCTCTCCTAGCTTACAAATGACCTCCCGGAGCTGACCAAATCATCAGAATTCGATTTTGAGCTCTCTAACACTCAGATCAACATCTAGCTGACTTTTCTCAACTATTCCTTCTTCTAAGAGACTATTTGTCTCAATTTCAACCAAACTCAACGCGGATTGACTCAAACTTACCCAACATGCATATTACGACATTAACAAGCGGATAACGAGGGTAACGGGGTAATAACTCACATGATGACGGGCCGGGTCATCACATTCTCCCCAACTTAAGAAAATGCTCGTCCTCGAGCGGGTCAAGAAACATACCTGAAGTCTCAAACAAGTGAGGATATCGGCTCCGCATCTCCTGCTCAACCTCCCAAGTAGCCTCCTCCACGGGTCGACCTCTCCACTGAACCTTAACTGATGCAATCTCCTTCGACCTCAATTTTCTTACCCGGCGACCCAAAATAGCAATAGGCTCCACATCATATGATAGATCACCATCAAGCTGAATGGTATTGAAGTCTAATACATGAGACGGATCCCCGATATACCTTCAGAGCATAGACACATGGAATACTGGATGAACGCTGGATAAGCTGGGTGGCAAGGCCAACTCATATGCCACCTCTCCAACCCTCCTAAGTATCTCAAAAGGACCAATGTACCTGGGACTCAGCTTCCCTTTCTTCCCAAACCTCATGACACCCTTCATGGGTGAAACCTTCAGCAACACCCTATCACCAACCATGAAAGGCAACTCTCAAACTCTACGGTCCGTATAACTCTTCTGGCGAGACTGTGCTGTGCGAAGCCTCTCCTGGATCAACTTTGCTCTATCCAGAGCATCCTGAACTAACTCAGTCCCTATCAATCTATCCTCACCAGGCTCAAATCATCCGATGGGAGATCTACACCGTCTGCCATACAGTGCCTCGTACGGGGCCATCTGAATACGCGATTGGTAACTGTTGTTGTAGGTAAACTCAGCAAGTGGCAAGAACTCATCCCATGAACCACCAAAGTCAATCACAAATGCCCGCAACATATCCTCCAGGATCTGAATAGTGCGCTCCGATTGCCCGTCTGTCTGGGGGTGAAATGCGGTGCTCAACTCAACCCGCGTACCCATCTCTCGCTGAAATGCTCTCCAAAACTGAGAAGTGAACTGAGTGCCTCGGTCAGATATAATAGACACTGGGACCCCATGCAACCTGACAATCTCCCGAATAAAGATCACTGCCAACCGCTCCGATGAGTAAGTAGTACTAACCGGGATGAAATGTGCGGACTTAGTCAGCCGATCAACAATCACCCATACAGAATCAAACTTCCTCGCTGTCCGAGGTAGCCCAGTAACAAAATCCATGGTGATCCTCTCCCATTTCCACTCGGGAATAACCATACGCTGAAGAACACCGCCCGGTCTCTGATGCTCACACTTGACCTGCTGGCAATTGAGGCACTTAGCTACATGCCTAACAATATCCATCTTCATTCTCCTCCACCGGTAGTACTGTCTCAAGTCTTGGTACATCTTTGCGGCACCTGGGTGAATAGAGTACTGCGCAAACTGTGTGCCTCCTCAAGTATCAACTCCCGCAAACCATCAACATTGGGTGCGCATATACGGCCCTGCATCCTCAGAACACCATCATTGTCGATAGTCACATCTCTAGCATCACTATGCTGCACTCTATCCTTAAGGACAAGCAAATGTGGGTCATCATACTGTCGCTCCCTGATGCGATCATACAATGAAGATCGAGAAACAACATAAGCCAACACTCGACTCGGCTCCGAAATATCTAATCTCACTAGCCGATTGGCTAGGGCCTGAACATCATAAGCAAATGGCCTCTCCCCAACTAGGATGAAAGCTAGGCTGCCCATACTAACCGCCTTCCGACTCAAGGCATCGGCCACGACATTGGTCTTTCCAGGATGATACAAAATATTGATGTCATAATCCTTAAGCAACTCTAACCACCTCCGCTGTCTCAAATTAAGGTCCTTCTGTCTGAATAAGTGCTAAAGGTTGCGATGATCCGTGAACACCTCACATGAGACACCATACAGGTAATGCCTCCAAATCTTCAAAGCATGAACTATAGCTACTAGCTCCAAATCATGAACAGGGTAGTTCTTCTCGTGGGGCTTCAACTGACGAGAAGCATAAGCAATGACCCTACCCTCCTGCTGCATCAATACACAACCAACGCCAACTCTATAGGCATTACAATACACACTATAAGAATTTGAAGTTGGCGGCAATATCAAGACTGGTGTTGTGGTCAATGCTGTCTTGAGTTTCTGAAAGTTCTCCTCACACTCCTTGGACCATACAAAAGGAGCACCCTTCTGAGTCAATCTAGTCAAGGGTGAAGCAATAGAAGAGAATCCCTGAACAAATCGGTGATAGTACCCTACCAAACCCAGGAAACTACGAATCTCAATAACTGAGGTCGATTTAGGCCAACTCTGCACCGCCTATATCTCCTTCGGATCCACCTGAATACATCACCGGACACCACGTGTCCTAAGAATGCCACAGACTCGAGCAAGAACTCACACTTGGAGAACTTGGCATACAATTTCTCCTCCCTCAATCTCTGCAACACAATACTCAAGTGCTGAGCATGCTCCTCCTAGCTACGAGAGTAGACTAAAATGTCATCAATGAACACAATCACAAATGAATCAAGATAGGGCCTGAACACACTGTTCATCAGATGCATAAATGCTGTTAGGGCGTTGGTCAGCCCAAAAGACATCACAAGGAACTCATAGTGACCATATCTTGTCCTGAATGCGGTCTTCATAATGTCGGACTCTTTAATCTTCAGCTGATGCTAGCCTGAACGAAGATCAATCTTCGAGAAGACCCTAGCTCCATGGAGCTAATCAAATAAATCATCAATACGAGGCAGAGGATACTTATTCTTCGCTCTTACTTTGTTCAGCTGCCTGTAGTCAATACACATCCTCATGGATCCATCCTTCTTCTTAACGAACAGGACCGTGCACTCCACGGTGACACACTCGGCCGAATGAACCCCTTATCCAGGAGTTCCTGGAGCTGCTCCTTCAATTCCTTCAGCTCAACTGGTGCCATCCAATATGGATGAATGGAAATAGGCTGAGTACCTGGCACTAAATTGATCCCAAAATCAATATCCCTGTCCGGCGGCATGCCCGGCAGGTCTGAGGGAAACACATCAGGAAAGTCTCGCAGTATGGGAACTGAATCAATACTGGGAGTTTGGGCTTCGACCTCCCGCACGAATGCTAAATAAGAGAGACATCCCTTCCCAACCATTCGTTGTGCCTTGAGGAAAGATATTACCCTGCTAGGTACATACTCTATCGTGCCTCGCCATTCGATCCTCTGAATGCCTTGCATAGCCAAGGTGACTGTCTTAGCATGACAGTCTAGAATAGCATGACACGGAGATAGCCAGTCCATGCCCAAAATAACATCAAAATTGATCTTGCTGAGAAGCAACAGGTCTACTCGAGTCTCCAGACCCCCAATAGTGACCAAATAGGACTGGTATACGTGGTCCACCACAGCAGTATCCCCTACCGTTGTAGATACATGCACTGGCAGCTCAAGACACCCTCGGGTCGTGCCCAAATGGGGAGCAAAATAAGTAGACACATAAGAATAAGTAGAACCGGGATCAAACAACACTGAGGCATCTCTGTGGCAGACTGAAATAATACTTGTAATGACAGCATCAGAAGCAACAGCCTCAGATCAGCCCTAAAGAGCATAGCATCTAGCCTGTCTGCCTGATCGGCCTACCCCTCGAGGGTGACCCCTAGCTGCCTGACCCTCACCCCTAGCTGGCGGGGTGGGTGCTGAAGTAGAAGGACCAGATGACAAGGGTTGCTCCCTCTGCTGATAAGATGACGAGGGCTGCCCCCTCTGCTGATAAGACCTGGAAACAAGGCGTGGACACTCTCTACGGTGGTGCCCAAACTCTCCGCACTCGTAGCAACTCCCCGGTGCTGGGGGGTGAGACTGATAAGGACCCCTGGCGCTAGAGTGGCCAGCTGATGAACTAGGCCGGGATGAACCCTGAGCAGATGGGGCCTGTGAAGAACTCTGAGCCCTTGTCTAGAAGACCATCTGCGACGATCGGAGCCACTCGACTGCGAAGATCTAAAAGAGCGACCTCGGCTCTACTGACTCTGGCCTCTGGTCTGAGTGCCACTGGAACTAGCTTCTCCTCGAGGCCTCTTGGCCTCCCTCTCATCCCGCTCCCTGCGACGATCTGTCTGTATGTCGTGAGCAATATCCATACCATCCTCAAATGTATGACTCAAAACCCTCTCCCGAGTCATCAGAATACGAATGGGATAAATGAGGCCGTCCACGAAGCGCCCAATCCTCTCTCTGTCGGAATGAGCCAACCACGGTGCATATCTGGACAACTCTGTAAACCTGATCTCATACTCTGACACTGACATGTCCCTATGACGGAGACCCTCAAACTACCTACGTATCTCCTCTCTCTGAGATCGAGGCACCCATTTCTCCAAGAACATAGTGGAGAACTCTGGCCATGATAGTGGTGCTGCTCCGGTTGGACTGCGACGCTCATAAGCCTCCCACCAAGCGAAGGCTGGCCCCTAAAATTGAAAGGTAGTGAAAGATACCCCACTAGACTCCAAGATCCCTTCCGTACGAAGCATCCGACGACACTTGTCTAGAAAACCTTGGGCATCCTCGCCCGGAGCACCAGTAAACATTGGAGGAGATAGTCTAGTGAACCTCTCGAGACAACGCTGCTCATCGTCTGTCATAGAAATGACCCTGTCCCCCTGAACCTGATCTACTGGCTGAACCGGAACCACAGGCTGAACTGGAGGAGCCTCTGGTGTCTGTATGCCCTGCACTGCTGGCTCTGGAGTGCGTACTGCGGGGGTCTGATGACCACCCCGATCCCTGATGCAGCTGCCACAGTTGTAAGTGAAACTGCATGTGCTAGGCCAGTGCAGACTGCTAGTATCTGAGCCAGGGTCTCTTGTAGACCCGGAATTTCAATGGGCACAGCTGGTGCCTGATCTGGTGTTGCTGGCACCTCTACAACTGGGGGCTGTGGGTCAGTTGGCACTGCTTCAGCTGCCCTAACTCCGCCACGACCATGGCCGCGTCCTCGGCCTCTAGCAGGTGGTAGCGGTGGTCGTCTTCCATGTCCGGATGCTCGAGTTCTCGCCATCTACAAGAGAATAGAATGTCAAAGTTCAGTTCAAGTCAAAAGTAATCGCACGACAAGAATTCCAAGAATTGAAACTTTTCCTAAAAGGTTTGCAGCCTCCCGAGTATAAGTACAGGCGTCCCCGTACCGATCCACGAGACTCTACTAAACCGGCTCGAGACTCGCGAGACCTATTAACCTAAGCTCTGATACCAACTTGTCACGACCCAAACCCTGGTCGTGATGGAGCCCAACACAATGCTGGGCAAGCCCAACCATATTATCTCTTAACCAGCCATTTATTAATTACACTTAATTAAATTAAACTTAAACAGCAAGTGTTCATATCAAAATGATAAACGTAATAGTAGAAACATACAAAATACGGTCCTAACCAAATCGCGGTGTCACGAGACTGAACCTCTACAGAATAACATCCTAATACAATCAAGTCTAGGAAAAAGAAATCAACATGGTGATAAAGAAGGAGAAAACAGGCTATGCGGATGCTGGCAGCTACTTCGTAATCTCCACAAGAAGTAGATGTGAGCAGGCAGCAACGACAACTCAACCGCTCTCGGGCACCTGTGAATCTGCACAAAAAGTGCAGGGGAGTGGGGTGAGTATATTTCAACTCAGTGAATAACAATAATAAATAATAACTGAAAGTAAGAACTCATGTGCTATCACTTAGCAGTTCTAAGGCAACCCTCGCAGGTACGTCATCACTGTGGTAGTACTCTAATCTCCAATCCACATCTATCTCTACAAGATCCCACACCTGATCAAACCCTCACTCGTAACCCTACGGTGTACGGCCATCTCAATATATGAAGACACATACCTATGTCTATAATGTATAAGTATTTAAGTAGGTAATAGGATATGAACAAATAAAATGATGTGGCGTGCAGCCCGCTCCAATACATATACCGCTGCGGCGTGCAGCCTGCTCCATTTAACATCGACGACGCTCACTAGGGGTGTATATAGAGTTCGGAGAGGCTCCCTAGGCCCAAGCACTATTATACTGCGGCGTGCAGCACGATCCAAACAAATATTACTGCGGCGTGTAGTCCGATCCAATATATATATGTATATATCTCTATACTGCTGCGGCGTGTAGCCCGATCCCATAATATACACCAGTGCTCACTGAGAATGTGTGCAGATTCAGACTCCGAAGGAGCTCCTACAGCCCAAGCGCAATAATACTGCGGCGTGCGGTCCGTCCCACATGTATATTACATGTACATTACTGCGGCGTGCAGTCCGATCCAATATATATATACTACTGCGGCGTGCAGCCCGATCCAATATAGGTATATATATACAATACCTCATAACTTGTCCTCGACCCTATCCTAGTCAGTATGTACTTGACCTCTCAAGCCCAATAT